>VXBJ01003323.1:75220-126399 GCA_013400055.1 Nycticryphes semicollaris | reverse complement strand
GCACACCCCCGCCGCCCCGGGAAAGTTGCGGCCCGGGGGGCCGCGCCAGGGCTGAGGCCGGGAGGGCGGGGGAAAGCCGGGTTCGGCGCCCCAAGGGCAGCACGGCCGACCCCCAGCCCCGGGCCCGGCCCCACTGCAGGCCCTGGCCCGCAGCGCCCGCCCCGGTGTCCCCCCGCAGAGGTGGGGGCGGCCCACCCGCACCCCCTCGCCCGTCTCCGGTGCTCACCTCCGGTGCCGTCCGAGTTNACGGCCCCGCTGCCAGCCCTGGCCCGCTCTGGGTTGGATCGGGCCGCCGCCTCACAGGGGCCTTGGCGCCGCTGCAGCCAGCAGGCCCAAGACGGGCCTATCCGCGGCCCGGCGCTACCGACTCCCGGGCAGCCCCTCGCCCGGCGCGCAGCCGCGGCCCCACGGGGCTGGGCGAAGCCCCGGTGGAAGTTAGCGGGCGGCCCCGGGGCGGGGGTCGGGCCGAGGTGGCGGCGGGCCCGGGAGCAACGCGGACAGGGGAGGAGGGGGAGGGCCGCGGGCTTTGTCTGAGGGGTGTGGGGCAACTTCCCCCCGGTTGCCAGGCTGCGGGGGTCGCGCCTGCAGCGTCCGCCCGGCTGGACCAGCGGGCCTTCGGTGGCCAGATGTACTCGTTTTTCCTTCCTGTGCGTTCTGGGGCTTTCCCGTCCTTCCCCGTGTGTTATTTATGTCTGCACAGGAAAAGAAAGAACACGCACACTCGGAGATAAATCTATATACCAGTAATAATCCAACCGCCTCTGCTAACAGGCTGTCCCAAACCACGACAAAATGAAAATAAAACCTAAGCAAAATCAGCGTTTCTTCTTCAATCAGCACCTGACTTCAATCCTCTGCAGATACAAGTGCTAAATGCCTGGAGGGGTTATCTTATTTCGGTAGCAATCTCGCCGTGGGTTGGGGAGTTATGGTTCGTACGCTATCAGATGCACTGTAGCTCTTTGAAACAACCAGCAATAAGTCAGGGCATTGAAAAATGGAAGCAGACAGAGCAAAAAATAAAAGCATGGTAACAGACTGTGCTCTGGATTCGCCACACGCTCTGCTATATGTGGCAGCTTAATGTTCTGATACACGAAACAGCAGAAAACAAAACTCAAGCTGAGCGTATTTTGCCTCCTTGAAGATGACATTGCAAATACGCTTTGTGGAATTAAAATACTTTAGCTGTTTGTAGAGCTCATAGTCACCACAGTGAAAGGAACGGATGGACAAACCCATTTTTCTACTATTAATCTTCCTAAACAACCCTCATACTGAAAGACCAGCAAGGCTTTGGGAAGGCACTTGTGTGGATAATTAAAATCCCAAATGTATGAGATAACCTGAGTGCAAAATGCAGAGCACTTTGTCACCCGAGAGCAAAAAGACATAGGGCTGCTCTGCCTTACAGGCACAAATGGGAGGTCAGGACTGGTAAGAAAAGCTAAGGAAAGGTTATTAGTGTCTGAACACGTGCACATTAATCACAAGAAAAGCAAAAGTTCCTTGTCTGTGCAGAAGTTTAAAGCAGATAAAGGAAACATGTAGAGCTCAGCTGTTCTAGATTTCGGTTTGTATCTGAGGGCCACACAGGGGTTTGCCAGAAGATGTGCAAGTATAATTGAAGGTATTCTGGGTGTATTTTTTTTATTATTTATTTATTTTGTGTTGAATACAATTTGTTCAAAACTATAGGAATAGAGAAGAAAGTTAAGGATGTTTGCAAATTTTCCTGAGAGTAGGTGTTGATGTGGACGTATCATCTTCAGAGAATGGTAATTCTGCAGAGAGACCATGGATCCCAGGCACCTGGGACATCTTCCACCTCTGGGTGTCATCCTGCCTGGTGGCATCCCAAAAATGCCCATCCGTGAGGCAGAGGGGAGTTAAACCCAGCGTGACTCTGTTCATGGGGTGGCTGCGAGCTGGCGTGGGAAAGTATGTCCACGCTGAGACAGCAGTCTGCTTGTGGGGCTTTGCAATAACACATCGCTGCTTGTTATTCTGCATACGTGGTATTAAATCTCTTTAATGAGATACCTTGGTTTTTCTCAGGCACACTACGTATATAATACCTATATATGTACTTGTCTGTTATAAACCCTCAGGATGGGCCAAAGTCAATGTTTACTGCCTGACCCCATGTGGCAGGTTGTACTGGCAACGCGCTAATAAAGCATGGAAAACAAACCAAGACTTTTTCTAGATGGATGATTTATTTTGTAGATTATATTCCTCCTCAAAGTAAGTTTTGTGTGAGGCAAGGACTGAGCTTTGGAATCTGAGTTTCTGCACTCTAATGTGCCCTAGATACCAGCTGTGGCCTTGGACAAGACACATAACCTTGATTGCTCTATTTCTATCAGTAGATTAATGTTTATCTACATATCTCTTGGGGGTATGGCTAGGATTAATTAATTCTTACTTCTTATTACTTGTTAACTGCCTGCAATGTGTGGGATGTAAAACACTTTGAAGATCAGAAGTGTCGTTTCACAAATTACATGGTGTAATGAATTGGCTATTCCATATAAGTGCAACTACTTGATACGGTTGGAAATGATTCTTGGTGGGCCATAAGCCCTACAGTGGTAACAGCTGAAGGATTTTCTTGTGGCAGAAGATGCTGCTGGTCTGCACGTTGTACCAGGAGGGCCAGAGCAATGGGCGTTGCAGTCCAAGGAATGCAGCGTGTAGAAAAGCCCTAAGTGGATCTACTCTTGCATCGTCAAGATTATTTCCGATATATTCCTATATATTAAAATTGTTTGTGTATTTCACCAGTTTTTCTCTCCAACGGGGATCTCACTGTTAGCTTGCAGTCGGTGGTGGTGGGTTTTACCATCACACGATGGCACAGTATGATAAATCCCTGTTCTCTGGTGATTCATCTTTGCGTGGGAACAAGTATGAGATGCTGACAAATTGCACCAGCGCTGAAACTCCTGTCTCAGCCATCAACATTCTGATTTTTATCAGTGCTCCCCAGGACTGTAGTATCAAGGTCCTACCACTGTAAGTGAAAGTCTACCCAGATCTCTTTCATCCTGCTTTGACAGATGGGAAAGGGAGACAGGAGAGATGAGGTTATTTGCCAAAGGTCCCACAGGAAGCAGAAGCAGGAAAGAACCGTGGAGTTTACCCGCCATGTGATGCGGAGCAGGTCTTCCTCCTCGGAGGGTCTGAAGAAATTTAGCAAGTTGCTATTTTCAGATTTGCTTCCACATGGCTCCCTTCCTGAAAGCTAATGAGGCTGTAGCCTCATTTTCACAGGCGACATGATGGAGGTTTCCCTGCCCCCATATGATGCACAGCACTTACATTTAGATGCGGTTTGGAGGAACGCCGGCTCCCATTCCAAAACTCCCGCCAGTGATTTTCAGGCTGACTCCAATCTAATATAATCCATCCCTTAGAAAGCCATACCAAAGCAACTAGTGTTAATCTCTACCACCTAGAGACCACAAAGCTATGTCAAAAAGATGTTGAAGCAGGCAGAGTTTGTTTTCCTGGAATGACCAAGGGAAAGAAATCCACTGCACAGAGGGGTCCCTGTTGTTGAGGAACACCATCAGACATCAGGACATCCAGAGCTGGCTGACTATGAACAGAGAGAGTGAATGTTTGCTCAGTCCTGCCTGTGCCTCCCCTGTGTCTGATGGTCATGCAGGTCCTCCAGCAGAGCTCCAGGAGCATGCAGACCCCACTCCCAGTGCCTCAGCACATATCTCTGCTGCAGAATCTGCTGGGATGGGCAGTCTGAGCTTCTCAGGAACTTCCATCGATTGGAGAGTGTATTGCTGTGAAGAGCGGGTTATGTTTCTCTCCTGACCCCTGCCAAGCCCAACTCCTGCTCCTATGGACTACTTTTGCAGGCTCTTTATTTCTTCTCTGTTAATAACAGAAAGAAAGGTGATGTTTCAGCTTTCTTTTATACATTTCTGCAAAGCTCTGTAGTTTCTATCTCAATAGCTGCAGAAAAGGTGTAATTGGAAAGCCTAAAAATCACTATTTAATATATAGCATCAGAGATGGTTGTAAAAATCTCCAGGCGTGGTGAATTCCCCTGCAGGAAACCTGCAAAATTCCCCCAAATGTTCCTTGCTGGCTGTTTTGCTTTGTCCAGAACACACCAGTGGCACTACTGTCTGCTGCCAGACTGTCTGTTGAAGATACTGTTACAGGGACCATGGAAATATTTTGCTTTTGAGCCTGAAGACCTTGCAAATAGATAAGTGAATCAGCCTGGAGTTTAATCATGTATTTCTCTCTTCATTCATGTCTTTTAAAACCAGAACTTTGTGGAGTTATGTTTGTCAGATATTTAATTTCTGCGGGAAGGGAGTTGCTCTAGCTTCAGGTTATAGGTCTATAAACAATTCCCCTACAAGTTCCATTTCTTGTCTGCACTGGAAATCAAGAACTTACAAAATGAATTTTTAACTGGGTAGAAGGAGCGTGTATTTTAAAGTATTAGCTGTTGGCCAGCAGGGACCGTCCTGACGGGCACACATGAAGGCAGCTGGCAAGTGAGCTGTCCCTTTGCATTTTCTGTTTCATGACAGCTTTATTGCTGCTTCTCCCTTTAGACATGCTTCTCATTTTTAATAAATATTCTGCGAGCTGTTCTGAAAGCAGGGATATTTTAACTCACTGTCCGAACCAGCTCCTGTCAGCTTATGTTCCCTGAATGTTACCGACTGAGATTTATTGCTTTGTCACATCAGGGGGGCTTTTCTAATGGTCAAAATATACATTTAAAAAAATTAAAAATTAGTCTTGATTACTAAAGAAATAAACGTGAAACGCTGCTTCCCTCCTGTGGTGACCTTTCTGATTGCACACCGAAACACTACAGACAAAATAAATTGCACATTTTAATGGATTTTTTAATTTATTTATATTATTCTGACAGCATTCAAAGAGTATCACTTTCTCGCTGATCTGCAGCCAGGCAATCATTCACATCCTGCTGTTAGTGTTACAGTGCATGGATTTCAGTTTTCTTTTCCAAGAGGAAGGGTGCTGTTGGAAGCGTAGGAAGTGCTGGGTCCTGCTCCTCAGCTGCGACAGGAGCTGTGAGAACCTCATCTCATCATGACCTGCTGTCCGGGGTCGAGTTCTCCTCCTCTTTCAGCTGCACTTGAATTGATTCTCTGCCTGGGTGGGCGCGGGAGTGTTATGTATATGTGTGCTAAATAATGAAGGGGATTAGTGGCAGTGAGACAAGGCGAAGCAGGGTGGACGAGAGCCCCACACCTACCTGCAAACTGCTCCGGTGCAGTGGGAGCTGCTTGGTCACTGAGCCGGCACAGAAGGACAGGTCACACAACGGGTTATATTCTTACCATTTCTGCATTTGCCTCTATTATCAATATTGTATTAGGATCTGGAGGGCTCACCCAGGATCACATATCTCCACCTGAAAGGACGCCGAAGTTTCAAAGGGAAGACGGGATGTGGGGTGTGGTTTACTTTAGAAAAGGAATGGAGAAGGGGGCATGATAAAAATATCTGTGGTCATGAATAAGTGAGAAGAGATTTGGATTTCCTTTTTTGTTTCTTTTTTTTTTTTTTTTGGTCATGCAAGAATGAAACTACATACTACTGATGGTGACAGGGTAGTTCAGGGCTGATTAAGGAACCATTTTTTTCATGGAGCAGGTAATTGAGTAAAGAGTGGAAGAAGTGCATAACACCCAGGAGCCTTTGCTTCTCTCTTGGCTTTGCGCTAATGAACACCAAAAATTCCTCTGGGAAAGAAGTTTGGGAGTTCCCTTGTTCCTGGGTTTTAGTTCTGCCTCCCAAATGCAGAGCATTTGAAATCAAAGAGCTATTTCCTAGACAGACTACATGGAGAGCTCACAAAGGACCAAAGATTGGGTTCATTTGAGGAGAAATCATACAGGTTTTGGCGGGAGGAGAAGGAGGGGTGGAAAAGGAAAGATGTTGCAGCCTGTCAAAATGCTTTTGATAAAATTAAAGCTGAGCCAGATGGTAATGGTACAGGCTAATGTTACCATATGGCAGGATCAGTCATGCAAGAAATATGCTACTTTAAGGAATGTGTGAAACTGATAGATGTTAATATTCCAAATATTTGAGATTTGTATCTTGAACAGTCTCATGGGCTGCGGAGCTGGAAGAAGAGGCATGTGCTCAGGAAGTGCTGGCTTGGACTGCAGTCGTACTCATTCATTCCTCCTCCACTCTCCTCAGCAATAGGAAACATCTGGTTGAGCGGTTGCTTTGCTGTCTCTGCTCAGTGCTGGGGACACATCACAGCAGCCTGTGTGTCTGGGGAGGTGCTTGTCCAGAAGGGAAATGGAGAGAGAGAAAGGGACAAGGGCTCACTGCACGTGTGTGGCAGGTCAGGGATGTCAGCATCCCCAGTCACTCCCATTCTGCAGGTTTGCAGGACGTCCAGAGGAGAGGCACCGCGGGCCACAGCCACTGGGGCCGGGGCCTCCCACACCATCCCCGCAGCAGCAGAGAGGGAAGGGGCAAGGACTGAATGAGCATAAACCTCAAACCTGTTCATTTCTATCAGTTACATGGAGAAAATCAGGAATCATGGCAGTGACAATGGTAGCTCTTGCTGGCCAGATGCTACCAAGAAGATGATGAATAATACAACTTCTCCACTCCCAGATTTTTGCCAGCTCTTAGTTCCTGACAGTGAAGATCCCCAGTGTGACAGGATACATTCACACTGAATTGTTGGATGACTTTGCCTGGATGTATGTCAAAAGCTTGTCTCTTCACTATTGTCTCTGAGGAGAAGCTTACTTCCTATATACTGTAACTCTATTGAGTTGGTGGAATTGTATCAGGGATGATGAACTTATCTGAAAATCTGTTTTGAACTCTTGGTGATGATATTAAGAAAACCAATAACGACAACAAGAGACCTCAGCTCATGATGACTGTTGTTTGTCCCCTGTGCTGTATACTGTCTCAGGATTTAGAATAGGATCCTATTGTTATGTTTCCAATAAACAAAGAGGCAGTTTCTCCTCCTGCTTTATTAGATAGTCTTTGTACGAATTGAGGAAAATTACACATCTGTGTGAGATAGGGCACAGTGTAAGTGACCCTCCTTGGCCTGTCCTGGTGGAGACGTGACCTCCAGTGCGTGCAAGGAGCCTAGTGAGGGACACACAGAGCCAAGTTAAAAAAATCCCTGAATGCAGTTAAGTAAGTGTTGCTTTAATTCCTATTTCAGCACTCTGCTCTCTCCTGCAAACCATTTCCAGCAATTTCAACTGAAGGGACACAGGGATTAGAGGGACTCTGTCACGGCTGGAAACCTCAAAGGAAGCCAGTTCAGCAGAAATAGCATTGAGGAGTGATCTCCAAGAAACCACCTCCACTGTAGTATGGTTGACACTGCAGCCTGGATTCCTATCAACTCACGTCACACCTGAGATCTGCTGACTGGAGATATTCATGTGTCATGGTTTAGGCTGGGCTGACCACTGAATGAATGATGGGTACTCTCTTTTGACTTGTTTCCCTTTGTAGAAGAGAAGGAGAGAGAATAAAGGATTTATGGAGAGTTAAACTGCCTTAAATGGGAAGGGGGTCACTTCTCATGTGCATCAGTAGCTTTTGCCTCCACTTAATCTCCCTTCCCCCAACAGTTACTTTTTAATAAATAAACCTGGGAAAAAGAAACTTTCTTTGCCAAAAATAAAAAAGTGCGAACTTCCACCAGCTCTGTCAATGTCAGCAGTATCTGTACACAGCAGTAAATTCTAAGTTAACCATTGTAATCAGAAAAGAAGTACTCTGCCCACAGACAGAAGTGATGAAGTAATTGGTATCATCATCCTTTCAGTGATGCTTTGTTAGTTATTTCTCATTTTGTAGTTGTACATTCGATTTTTCCTGACTGAGCATGGTATTTTGCATTTGTCTTCATTGAGTTTCAGCTTGCAGATTTCGTCCCATTATCTAGATCAATTTGAATTCAGATCCTGTCCTCCATATTGTTTACCATGCCTCCTGACATAAAACTGTTTTATCTTCACTGTCATACAGATCAGTTATTAATGGACATGATGAACAAACCAGGCTCCTCAGTCTCCAGTTGAAATGGCCTGTTTGGGAAATGTTTTTTTCTCCTGTTTATACACCCACATTATGATGATTTTGTGTATGTTCCTATCTTGCTCATATACCCCTCGTTTGCTCATGAGACTGTCATGTAATACTGAGCACACAGTCTTTTTACAGTCAGGATATATCACATCTGCTTCTCCCTTGTCCACCAGGCCTGTTATTCTGTCAGAGGGGGAAATTAGATTGATTTGATGTGATTTGTTCTTGAGAAATCCATGCTGGCTCTTTCTTGTCATTTTATTATCTTCTAGATGTTTATATTGATTATTTAATAATTTGTTCCAGTATCTTTCCAAGAAATAGAGTTAGGCAGGCTGGTGGATAACTCCTGGGGCCTCTTTTTCTCCATTTTAAAGCTAGGGCACTGTTCGTTTCTTCTGTCCCTTGGGGCCTGCCACCATCACTTCTCAGAGATAATCACTAAAGCTTTAGAAATTTTCTTGGCAGGTGCTCCAGGATGAATTCCTTTAGCTCTGCTGAGTTAAGGACATTTCCACACGTGCTTTTCTCTTATTCCAACCTGCATGCACAACTCCTTTCTGGCCCATGCACCGGGTGATGCTTTGTGTGAGGGAGGACATCACGATGGAGCAAAGCAGCTGTACAAAGACAGGCAAGTGCCCAGGCAGGGAGCTGGGAACTCCCAGTCTCCATGGGATAGAAGTGGTCTGGCTGATGACAGAGAACCTCTGAGCTGCTTTACCCAAACCTACTCATTTCAATAAACGGTGCCTCTCACACAGATCTGCAGAAAAAAAAATAAGGCCATGGTTTTGCAGGAATTATCCCTAAAGCTCAGGCTACTGATGAGGGATTATTTCCTGATCATGTGTTTATTCATCTGAGCTGCAGAATACTATTGTAAAGCTACGGGATTATAAAGTGCATTGTGAAACTCTCTAACATGTTGGTTATGTACCCAAATATATGATGACATCTGCGGTCCAGAGAAGGATGCAGACCCATTTGAGGGTTTCTGGCAGTTTTGAACTGTAACTTTGAAAAGGAATTGGTGTGTCAGAGTACAGACCATCTGGTACTTCTGGGGCCTTTGGTATTCTTCTTTTGCTGGTTCAGTCGTGGTCCAGATGATGGCTCATGTCCTTGGGCTGTTGTTTTGCCGTGTTTTTACTTCTTGCCACCTGGAGGAAGTGTGTGCCTTTTTCTGGGGCATTTTCTGTGTCTTTATTTGGGTGCATTCTGGCCCAGGTTTGAACCCAGCAAACTCACACTAGTGCAGCTTTACAAATCCGAGAGACCGCATTGGTGCCAAAAGCACAGTCATGGTGATATGAATGCACAGGGCACTCCACATCTTTATTTGCATAGTGTAGCTGGTTACACTGGACTACAGAGACTTTGGGGCATCTGACTTAAAACATGCATGTGTAATTATTATTGGGCAGGAGATGTGGAGAGCAGGGTGTAAGATTGAAATTTCCAAGTAATTTATTACATTTATTAATTATTAACTCTCGTACTGTTAGGAATACATTTGCAAGGTCTGGGAATAAGAGTGAGCAAGATTAGATCATGCTCATACCTTCCACAACAATTCAGCTTTTTATTAAATTTCCGTCCGGGAGGAGGCTTTATGCTGAGGAAATTATTTGAGGAACTATTAAAAAGAACTGTAAAAATCCAAATTACATTCAGTACAGCAGAAAGAGAAGGTTTTATGAGATTCATTAAAGGGCATTTATCACCTGGAAACACACCATAGTTAGCAAAATCCAGTTTGCTTTTAATTTAACTGCTCAAAAACGATGGGATGACTTTTCGTTAATACTTAAATCACCCAAAGTAATTACAGAGCATTACATACATCTAATTAAGCTTCAGACCACTAGGGTGAGCCAGACTATAGCCAATGCCAACTGTTTTGTAGCATGAAATGGAAATGACATATCAGACTGTGAGACTCAGAACAAGTAAGTCAAAATGTGTGAAGGGAGCTCATGCCCGTAAGGTACTTCACCTTTTGCCTTGCCCTATGGCCCAAGGGGCAGCCTACCCCCCCCGAAAGTCTGGCTCTGTCTGTGGTGAGCAGTTGAAATGGCTCCTGCAAGTTCTTTGGAAATTCTGCCTTCTTTGTGCATGAGGCACCTTGGCTTCCCAACAGCACCTATATCTTGTCCTGGGGCTCTCAAGTCAAGGTACTAAGTTTTGTTGTGTGTGTAGGAAGCTCTCTAATTTTACCTGCAACTATGCCAGAAAAAATAAATTTAGGAGGTTTTAACACAGTACTTAACTAAATAAAGTTAAGGGCAAAAAATTTTACCCACCAAAGGGTCTCCTTTGTCACCTCACTCCAGGGTAGATACGAAGTGCTGTGCTAGAGGGGTTAATGTGAAGAGCAAATAAAGAACATTTCAGTGTAGGTTTAAAGTCAAGTGCCCCCTGTAAGGGCATGTTTTTGTGGTTGGTGTGAGGAACCTCCTTTGCCTGTGATCTGAGCCACCCAGCTGTAAGCCAGCTCTGATTTGGGACTCGTATTATGGCAATGAGTTGACACTGAGCCAGAACATATATAGCCTGCCTTTTGGCCAGTATAAGCACACGGCTGGCAATCCCCTAGTAAAAGATCAGTCTTGTCCACTGGCACGATAAACTGCGCTAAAGCAAGTCCAGGAAAGAAATGGAGAAACTTGGTACTAAAAAAGCTGAGGTGTGAAAGCTTAGTGGTAAAGTCCATGGAAGTAACATTGACTGTCTAAGAGTTTAAGGGACGAAGGGTGAGACAAAAATTGGCTAAGAAAAATAATAACTTTTATTAGATTTGTATCACGAGGAAAGAAAGGCAGGTGAACTCTTGGATGCACAGTGGAAGTGTGGAAGAGAAAGAGCAAACTTTGTGGTTTTGAAAGATGGTTACCTCTCCTTAGACATCTGTCTGCCTGATTTCATGGGAAAAGATAGCAGCAACCAATACAAAGCAATAAAAACAAATGAAGTAAAACAGTATTCTTTGCTCCTCATTTTTTCACGCTGGGTGGAAATCTAGGTGATTTGTAGCAGCCTTCATTGAAGAAAATCCATGAATTCTTACAATAGAGAACATTGCAAAGGACAGTGGGGCTCTCTTATTTAAGGAAAAACTTCTTGAAGTAGTTTGAAAAAAACCTGCCAAATACTTATGTATAGTATTGCTGGATAAACAAACAGGGCTCTGCGGGCTAGCACAGTCAGCTGTGCATCATTTAGGTTGAATGGTCACATAATTCTGCCTCTTCATGTTCTTCCAACATCAGAAAACAAAGCTGCACTTTGCTATCATTTATCCTCTGCATTCATTGATGTCAGTCACTGAATAGCCCTTCAGGGGGTTTTATTGCCCTGAACAAACTGCAAAAAATGTGGTCTATTATCTCAGAGCAGGTTGAGCCCATGGATACTGTGGGACAGTACTCCACCTCCCAAAGATCTCCCCTGGCAGTGGCATGTCCTTGTTAATGGGTTTTTTTGTACAGCCCCCAGGTGGCTGAGCTGGTTTGGTGATTGCCTTTCATTCCCGAAGCTTGACTCAAAAATCTCTGCTTTGCTGTAGTCCAGCAGAGCTTGGAGACTCCTTTCCGTGCAGGTACTGGCTCCCATTACAGCGAGAAATTATACTGGAAGCCTGTGGTTTAGGCAGGTATTTTGTGGAGCATGTGCTATGGCACATTTTCTCTGCTTGACTCATCTCCTGGGCTGTAAGCATCCACTTCATAGATGAATAGCAGAGCTCTTAGCTTTGCAAAATGAGAGATTTCAAGTCATTTTAGGAGTTGGGACTCCAAACCCTTTTCTGCTCTTTAGTGACAGTAGAGGTTGGAAGGACTGAGATCCTCTACCCCATTGAAATAAATCTTTAGGGAATTCTGCCTCATAGCCACATTTTTCATCTCTGTTGCATGTGCCTTCACAGCACACTGCAATCCAGGATGGGGATTAGCAAACTCCTTCTCAAGAAATTTGCTTGTCCAAGAGGCTGTGTAGCTGCACTCGTATGGCTGGAGTTAACTCACAGGTCCAATGACATCCTGCTCAGAAGATATATCCTGCTTGTGTTTCTACATACAGCGGAGGGGAGATGTGCCCTAAGAGCAAAACGAGCTCTTCACATTGGCTTTGCTTTTCAGCTGGCTTTGCAGCTGTGGAAAGGGGTCAGCACTGCCCCGCAGCCTGGCCATTCACTACAGCCACCGTGCCACCCCCCCTGCTCTGTGAATGGGGCCCAGCATGAAGGAAAGGTAAACAGCCAGCTGGATCGATTCACTGGAAACCTCAGCTTGGGGAGACCCCATTGCTATTCTTTCCATGGGCACATGGGCATTTGTGCCTGCAGAGGACAGGAGGCATCACTGAGGAATGCCTGCAAGGGAGTGCATCCAGGATGAAGAACACCGGGACTTTGATGGCAGCGCCAATTTAAACGTATATCAAAGTACGGCCTGATTTTGATTCCTCTGCTTATGTTGCTTCTTATTCCCTTGCTTCCTGTGGCAGAGGGTGTTTGAAATACTTTGACTTTGAGGTATGTCATCTTTGCACAGGGGGAACAGTCGTCCTCTCTGTATCGTTCCAGTCTGCCCGCCTGGACTGACGCAGATCCCACCAGCGAGGCTGACGTCTTCTGAGATATTTGCTCAGTCAGATGTACCCAGTCCCTGACTGTGTTTGTGCACAATGCCCACTGCTGCTTTCAGTGACCCCTTCCTCTGGAGTGCTCTGCTACATGCCTAACTGTTTAATTATGTCACTTCTTTGCAGAGGAAAATAATGGAGGACACAGACACTTTTTCTCCATACCCAACTCCCCACAGATCCACCAAATGAGATAAAGTCAAAATGTGCACTGATCTTCTCCCATGGCCACCTCCAGCTCCAGCTTTTGGTGGTCCTGGAAGGTGCAAATGGATAAATATCAGTGAAGGGCAGCTGGTACAATTTTTTTACAATTTTTGGCATTTTTGACAGATTCACAGTTCAGCTTAAGCACCTCAAGACCTTCCTGTCAGTGTAATGGTACATAATTTTCTGGCTGGCTTGATTTATGCCAAAAGCTCCTCTCAGGAAAAAAAAAAAAACCAGCAATAACAGCAGATCCATGCAAATTTTTCACTTGTAAAACAATATTTACTCATAAGAGGTGGCTGACAACTCCGGGAAAGCATTGATCATAAACTTCTTTCCTTCATCAGAGCCATTTCATTCTGCTACGTGGCCCTGGCTTTGAGCAGCTCTGCCATTGTCAAGGAAGTGGCATTCGGCACAAAATGACAAACATGGGACATGTCAAATGTCAGCACACGCCTGTAACAGTGTGGTTTTGGTGAGACTATTTCCAAAACCAAACCATCAGATTTGCTTCCCGACGGGTGTAAAAACACACGAGAAACGCACACCCATAAAATCCTCAGGTTTTGGCTTCCTTGGACAACAAGAGGCCACAGGGCCATTCTGCAGGTTCCACATGATGAACTATGAATGGTTAGAGATACAAAATGCCCTCTGTAGTCCACTTCTCTCAGATCACTGTTACCCAGCGACAAAAGCCTTTTCAAAAGTCTTTCCTGACTTCCATGTTCCACATCTGCAGCCCTTGGTCCTGGCTGCAGGAAGGTGCTCCTCAACCCAAATGCTTTCAGTCCTCTCAGAACAGCCTCCGTGGTGCATCTGCAGCATTGAGGTGACAGCAAAGTAGACTATGGGAAGAGGTGGACAAGTACCTCCAAAGGGAGTGGCTATGTCATGACGTCCTTAGGTCTCTTTTTCCCATTTTTCTGTGTAAGTTTGTGTTTTCTTTCTTGCACGCCTTCCCACCTTGTGGAGTTCCCACTCCACAAACTCCTCATGTATTTCTTATCTCCATTATAAACATCAGCCCAGAAATGACTGATTTTGACAAAAAAGCATTTTGTTAAACTTTGCAGTGAATTCTTCAGGGAGTTTGAAAAAAACAGGCAATCCGTAATTTGGAGCCAGTATTCAAGGTTGGCCAGAGACTGAAGGAAGGACGGAGGTGTCCTGTTCTCTGCTGGAGTCGCTTCCCTCTCCCAGTTCCTCAGTCACGTTGTGTGGAAATGGTTAAACACCCGGGCTGGTAAACAGACTGCTGAAGAATGTTTTTTCCACTTTGCCAGGCAGCAGAGAAAAGGCTCTCTGGATGCTCCTGGTGCCGCGCAGAGCCGTGCTGCGCTGCTCCATCGATGCACTTAGTGGGCTTTTGGGAACACAGCATAAATATTTCGGAAGGGTGCTTTAATAATGTTTGTTTGCTCAAAAGCTGTTGATTCCTTCTTTGGTGGTTGCTATGGTAAAACACGTTGATTTAAACAGGAAAATGAACACAGACTGAAGAGCTTCACTCCTCGTGTCTGTTTATATGTTATCTCCTGAAACCCATCTCGCCAGTGAAAGGGGTGGCTCTGAGAAGGTGGCGATGCAGCTTTGGTTGTGGCTTCAGGCAGGCAGTTGCTTCAGTGATTTACCCCCAGCAAAGTATTGTGTTAGCTCACAAATGGCATGTATCTGGCTTTGAAAGTGAGGATTGCTGAGTGGCCTGAGGAGTGGGCCTGCCATCTCCCCTGCTTCTCCTCTGCTGCTGGAGAAGGACCTCTCTGCCCATAGCGTCATGGCTACGCATGAGCATGGCATTGGGGATTGTCCTCAGGGATAATGAAGGCAACTGCAGTGTCTGCCACTGTTAAAAGCATCCACATACTTCTTTTTGGCTAAAAAATCGAGCTACAGAGGAAGAGGATTTTTGGGGGGACAGTCTGGAAAAAGGATTCTGCTATGTTTGCTGCAATAGGAGCAATAAACCACAACCAACCAGTTTCCAATGTTTCCCTGCTGCAGAGCAGCAAAACAAGCACAAAGCACCTGCCAACATACTATGAGTTTGCCAAGGCCAAGAACATCCTTCCAGTCAAATGCAGTGGATAAACAAGAAGGGCAACTGAGTCAACAAGGCCAACACAGAGAAGGGAAAAAGCCACCATGGCTGCCTGTTGCCCGCTGACCCATCACTGTTGCGAGGGTGGGAAGGTGGGTTTTGATCAGAGCATGATTCATCTTCCCCAGTGTGGAGGGCAAGAAAGCCACCAACCAACTGCCAGCATTCCTGGGAGACTCTTTGTGTAGCTCCTGGAGAAAGGCCACTGAAGAGCTCTGCTCTAGCAAGCCCCATTCCCACCAGGAGAGAGCCCTGCAGATTTCATGTATTTTGCAATACTTTGCCAGTGGTGCTCAAGGTCAGTGCTGCCAGGATGGGAGGAGGCTGGGCTCTCATCTGATGGGGTGCTCCATGTCTTTCTTTGTGCAGGACCCAAGCTCCACATGGATTTAGGTTTTCCAAGTTCATACGAGTAATTAAATGCCTGCCTCCCCTCCTGGCAGCCCGTGCAGTGGGGCTGGACTGAGCTGTGCAGGGGCGGGATATGAAGCTTTGTGGTTACTGTGCACTCATCCTGTGCTCCAACCATGAAGTGAGGACACATGATTGTCTCCATCTCCAAGAGGTTCATCTCCAAGAGGTTCATCATTAAGAGCCCCAACTTTCAAGTACTGGGTCTCCACTAGCACCTTCTGTTTTCCCCTTTCACACAGTGATATTCAAGACTGTGACATATACTGGGGCTCAACTGGCATGCTCAGCTAAAAAGGAGGCATAACTTTTCATAAACCAGGCTTCTGCCTACCTGAATAGAACATGGCCTCTATATAACCAGAGCACCCCAAGAATCTGAGGGACAGGCAGCGTTTTTCTGCATACTTTCCTTGTGATGTAGATGGTGTAGATGGTTTTCAGCTTCCGTAGATGGTTTCAGCTCAGAATTAATACTGCAGTCAGCCTGACTCAGGCTTTAATAGCATGGCTGGACTATGAACCTGCAAAGCATGCTGTGTGCACTGAGATATCAGGGTAACAGACCCGGCTATTATTCTTGCTGTTCTTAGGACATGGCCAAGAAGCCCTCTTGGGAGCGGGGCTCCTCCAGAAGGGCACTGCACCCACTCAAGGTAAACCCAGCACTGCTGCCCAGCCCGAGTACAGGCAGCCAGGGCAGAGCACAACCAAGAGAGAAAGGGCAAATAATGGCAGGGACTGAAAAGATTTCCCTTCACTCTGGCCCACAGCTCTTCATATAATGGGCTTTTTTGTTGTTGTTGTTGCTGCTGAAAGATCAGGAAGCTTTCAGCAGCCTTGGCCCTAGAACAGCAGCGTGGCAGCACTTAGGGCCGAAAAGCTTCGCAGGGCACTTTGGAAAGTTCCTGTAAGGACAGACCATGTCTAATTCTCTGAGGCACATTTGGTGCTGCCAGTCCCAGCCCCCTGCAAGAGAAGAACTAACATCAACACACCTCACTGTCTCCTGCCCAGTAGGCGAATGTCCAGGGCACAGGACATTGAATTCCACCCTCAGAGCATGGTTTTGGGGGGGATCTAAAGAAGATCCAAACCCCTCAGGACACAGTGATGAAGGGTATCGTCTCTCAGTGTGTTAAAGCACATTTAGGAAGGGAGCTGGGGTCAAAGCTGGAGAACTACTGCCAAAAATGTACAATACACATAGAGAAAACATGCTACAGCAAAGAAAGAAAATTAGAAAGGCTAACTTAGATGGACTGTGCCACTTCAGCTATACTTGTTTAAACCTGTCTTTCTGTATTTAATAGATTCCAGCATCTCTCACTTGGAATCTGTTTCAGAAGTGCTGGCTGATTTCTGTTCAGCGGGAGCACACAGCCCTGGGTCTTCACCACCACCACCAGCTCTTAGCAAAGAAGTGTTAAGAAGTGTGACCTGGACAGGAGAGGATGTGTCCTTTCTTATGCTTTAGGGTTGTTGACATGGGAACGGTAGCTCACCATACGGCATGTTCCTTCTTTTAAACCAGCAGGGAGCTTTAATTATTCAGGCTGGAAAACAGGCTGAAGGAACTGCTCAAAATGCCTTGTGCTGAGGCCAGTCTGTTCCCCTTGGCGATCAGATGTTTGCTGTCTCTCTTCCCCATTTGTATTCCTGCTCAGTGCCAGAGAAGAACAGGGGCTGGCACATGCAGCCTTGGCAGGGCAGATGCTTGCTGAGATCTTCTACTGAACCTCCACCCGCTCCTCTCTGCTGCTCGGTGCTGCTGGTGCTCCTGGGATCCATCCAGTGAGCTGCTGGCCAGCTCAAATGCGATAAAAGGCCTTAAAACATGTTGGGTCCAAAAAAATTAACACCAGGAATGAGGGTCCTGCAGTGTCTCTGGGTTCCTGTGAAGCTGCAGCAGCAGTTGGTGCTTACTGCAAACTCTCGGAGGTCGCCCGCTCGCAGCCTGCCTTGGGAGCACAGGATTACTGAGAAATGGTCATCTTCGACACGTCATCTTCAGCATTTCATCTTCACAATAGGTCTCTCTCCGCCATATGCTAAAGCCCTATTAACAATAATGTGACTCCTACAAGATTCTAATAAAACCCCTGAAGGTTTAAATCAATAGTTAATTAGCTGGGGGCCTCTGGCAGCCGGTACAGTCAGATGGAGTTGTCAGAGCGTAGCGGTCCCCTGTATTAAGTCTTGCCATTTCTGAAAATTTGAGGAGATGGGATTGTGAGCTTGCTGTGGGTACAGGAATCCCATCCAGACATGGCTGCAAGGAACTATGAGGGTGGTCTGGGATGGCGTTAAAATAATGCGTTTGTTATACCTCTGCGTCTCCTTAACTTTAGCTTTGCAAAATGTTATCTGTGTGCTTTAAAGAAAATTATAAAATTCATGTGGGTCTGTCTTGCAACTGCTAAGATTTGGTCAAATTATATTGGAACAGAAATGAAAACAAGCAAACCCAGTGAACGCCCCATAGAAGGATGCAATAATCTTTTTACTGAAACCCTTTTCATAATACAATATAAAGCATATGTTATATTTTCAGTCACTTCTTTCTCTCTTTATGTGGGTTGCAAATTAACTCAGAAATAAACACTGCAAAAACCAATAAATACTTCATCCATTGGCCTTTGGGCTTATTTATTCACCACTCACTTACACTGCATAGCCAAGGAAAAACAATTATCTCTTCATTATTTTCCGGTTGAACAACTGTGAAGTAGCAGAAGAGGACACACTCTGCTATTGTTTTCCTCTGCTGCAGTAGCCAAAATTGCCCCTGATCTGTTGGAGGCAGAGCTGGGCAAACAATTTGCAAGGGATGCCAGGAACATAACACAGTAAGATGTCCTCAGGGCTTTCAACTTGTACAGGCTATTAGCAGTTGAGACAACAGAGAATTTTCTGAAATTCTTCTTCAGAAATAGCGTTTTTTTGTTTGTTTGTTGGTTGGTTTTTTTTTTAAAGCGAGAAAATGCTGATTTACTCAAATGGGACCTTTTTGTGGGAAAGGTTCTGAAGGGCATAATAGAAGCACTGCTAAACCTCAGGTTTTGAGCTGGGAATGCTGAGAGAGAGGATCCTTAAGGAGATTTGCTGATTACATCCATCCCAGGTAGGCCAGTTATGGATTTTAGCCTTCCTGGGTGAGTGCCTTGCTGCCCACCAGCCTCCTCCTTTCCTGGAGTGCCCTGACAGTGAGGGAAAAGGTCCAGTGGGAAAGCTGGAAGTTTGGGGTTTTTTTTCCATTATGGGAAAAACTCCCTCTCACCTCTGTACCTGGGAATGGGCACCTGGCTTTAACATGAGAACAGCACAGAAATGGGGTCACCAAGGAGCCTCCTGGGCAGAGCAGGGATGGCAGGGGGGTTTGGGGAGACCCTGGCCTGGCTTCAAGTGCAATGGCTTTATTGAGGACTGGGTGCTTCCTTGGCTTCTCTGCCATTACAAGCTCCGTTTACCAGGAAACCTATTTTTGTGGTTTCCTCCCAGCGGCAGGAGATCAGGCTTAGGTAGAATATTGTTCGATATTTCATACTCTGAGATGGCCAAGGAGAGCCCCTGCTTCCTTCCACAGCTTTTGGAACTGGTTTGGGAAATTAAGCACACACACACACAATCCCTCCCCTCCCTCCCCGTCATGCAACTTATCCGGGAGCAGGACTTGGCTACTGACTTTGCAGGCACTATTTTTACACCTGAAGTGTTTCCAAGCTCCCAAGGGCTTCACAGAGCAGGTTCAAGGCAGACATTCACTGGGGAAGGGCTCTGCTGACCAGAAGAGGTTTCTTCCTGTTTATTAGAGGGAGACATTCTGTTTAAAAGCAGGAGGGGGTGAGTTTGCCTTTTTGCCTGCTGCACGAGGAAGCCCTAGATGCAGAACATTTCCCTTGCCTTGTTTACTGGCCAGTGGAAACAATTGCAAAAAAAAAACCCCAAAACCATTCAAATCCCCCCAAAAGAGCAGATTCCTGGCTTTGGTGGCATACATTGAGTTTGGTTGAGGGGATGGGGAAACATGTGCATACAGGTCCCAAGGTGGACTCCATCCAGACTCCTGAGGAGATCTCTGCACTGGAGATGGTGATCCTCATGATTTGTGTCCACTGGTTGTGGTAAGCCCCTCTCTCGAGGCAGCCCAACTTGTGTACCCCAGTGAGTAAACTCCATTTATTCCTCACAGGAGCCCTCTCCAGCTGAGGTGTCAGTCTGTGTTGCAAAATATCCACATGGTCTGAACTGGCACAAGCTGTCACTTGGGCCCCAGAAAGGCTGTTTCAAGTGAGGTGAGGACCATGATGAACGTTTTGGCGTTTTAATTCTATCCAGCAGATTGTCATTGGTCCTCAAAACTTAGATGAGACAGCACGTACCTGGTGGGTGTCCAGTGGGAAATATCCAAGAAATTCCAGGTGGACCTGGCATGATCCAGCTCTGCACAAATAGTGGGGCTGGTTGCAGGCTGGGGTGTGTTTGCTAAGAAGTTATGGAGTGAAGTCAGGGTTAAGAAACCTCTGCAGCCAAACCAGGATTAGGTTTATCTGATAACATGGGCTGAGGGAAAATTCATGAGATAATCGATAGGAAACAGGGTGTGAGATGACACAGAGCCCCGTAGCTTGCACTGAGGAGAATTATGCTGGCAGCCCTGTACCCACAACTGATGCCCCTGCGCATACTTACTGGTACAGCAAAGAGCTCATCCTGGGAAGGCAGCTTGCAATCCACTTCATAAATCACAGTCTAAGCAAATATGAAAAGGCTGCCAAGTGGGAATGTTTACAAACTTTGCAGCTTCCACTATAAGCTCTGAAATATCGAGAATAGAGAAGCTTTCCTAACCCCAGTGGCTGGGCAGGCTGTTCCCACTTCTGAGCACTGCTTCTGTTTGCCATTAACTCTTTCAGCCTGATGTGTACACTAAGGGACACGATGGGGTAAAGGACGAGCCTGAAATGATGGGGAGCTGCAGGGGAGCACAGGAGAGACAAACGGGGAGAGGTGTGAAAGTCTCCACTGTCCCCATGACCAATGAGGATGGCTGACAGGACAGTGCCGACCCCAACCCCATGGAGTGAGGAATCAGTGGGCAATAGAGACTCCTCCACACATCCATTTTCCTCCTTTTCTTCCCACAAAGCAGGTGGCCTTCATTCCCCCTCCCCAGCTGGGAGGGAAACTGTAGCCTTATAGAGCACAGTGGTGATTTTAAGCATTTAAAGATAATGTGCTCTTTCTTTTCTCCAAACGCAGAAATATCTGAGGGTTGGTCAGCTCAGTCCCTTCCATCCTTAGAAGCCACAGAGGAATTTCTGAAGTGCTCCCAAACTCATTGAGATGATGCCTCCAGAAATTGCTCTATCTCTGTAATTGTTTGGGGCCTGGTACGAGTGGCCTGAAATGAGCAGAACAAAAACCTCCTCAGCAGAGGGCTACAGCCTTGAACCGCTTACGCTGCCGTGCATCACTCATCTGTTCACCCAGCGGGGGGTTGGCAGAAGATGGGTTTTCTCTCACCAGCTGCAAAATAATAATTCCCCCCATCTCAGGCCAAAGCCAGAGAAAGTAAAGGAGATATCTTTTTCTGGCTCCAAAGTGCTCTGTGTTTCTCTTCGCTCTAGTCCTTCCAGTGGAGAAGGATGGGGTGTGCGTGTCTGGCAGTTACATCCTTCTTGCCTCTCTGACGTGCTGTGTTCCCTGTTTTCCAGCCAAAGCCGGGGTGGACACAGCAGGGAGGTGATCATGGAGACGTGCAGGGAGGTGGTACCTACTGGCTGCCAGGCACTGCAGGTGGGGAACCAACAGCCTCCTCTGCTGAGCTCTGAAATCTGCACCTGGCCAGAAATCATTAGCCTCAATACCGTCACTGTGTTCCCAGAGCAACAGTCTCTGTGATGGACACACAGAGTGGTGCTCTCTAAGTGCACGTGCTGTTCCTTGATAGTGCTGCACCACTGCATCCTTTGGGTACCAGCACTGGGAAAGTTTGGGTTTGCTTGGGATGATGTGCACAAATGTCACAAGGTAGAGCCTGGGCTTTCTACTGCACCATCCCTCAGGTCTTTCTGAGGGAGTGGGGAGAGGATGACAGAGCATACCACGTGTGCATTACCCCTTCAGGTTTGGACACTGCAAATGAGGAGGGAATAACTCAGCTCAGCTCTCCATCCAGCCTTTGGAGGGCTGCAGGATGACTTCAGCCCAGGCAGTCTACTGGGGTCGAGCAGAGGGCCAGTAGCTCCTTCAAGACAAAGGAACCAACCCGAAGATGCAGAGAGGTGCGCAGCAACGTGCAGCACCCTGAGGGCTACAGGGCAAGGGTCCATCTTCTGTACGTGCTGGCTCACACGTCTGGTGTCCTTTTGCTGAGCTTGTGAAGGATCAGGGCGGTAGCACTGGCCAAACCCCACCCAAGGGATGGTCTGCAGCGACGCGTGGACGGGATTGCAGGCTGAGACCCCAGAACTCAGGGCTCCTCAGGACCACCACAAGTGTATGGACGTGTGTGTTACTGCCTGTGTGTACACGCAGGTGTGTGCTGACTGAATGCCTCGCTAAAAGGCTGAAGGCTTGTTTCTTCACTCTCTCTCAGATTTTGGTGGGGTGCAGGAAATTAAATCTGAGGAGGAATGGTGCCTTCCCTCTGCAAACTTTTTCTCTGGGAAATAGCTCTATTACCTTGCTGTTTCCTGGTTTTCCTCAGCAAACCCACAGTTTTCATTTCTGAAAATTTAGATAGGAAATACCCCAAAAGGGCTCCATGAAATTATCAACACGGTGTCATGTTATCAGACCTAAGTGCTTTCACAGCTTTGCCCTGGCCTTGCTGGGCTACAGTGGGAAGCTAAATAAATGGGAATTGGTTGTAGTCTTAAACTCTTCCTGCATTTTCCCCTGCATTCCTTTCCTTTGATCATCTGGAGTGATAAACTGCTAATCTGAACTGCTTTCTACGCTGCAAGGTGTTATTACTGCTTACAGAGCTGATAGGAAGTATAATTATGCTACAATAATTGAGTGCCAGAAGTCCATAGAGCGCAGGCAGACAGAAGCATCACTTTGTACAATTTGCCACCTAAGTAAGAAACAGACTTTGCAGGCACAGCTGGAAGATCTTGTGACAGTCCTGCCACCGTGTGAAGCCTTCCTGACCTTTTGAGGGATGGAAGATGCTGCTGATATCCACTGAGGAATGAGGAATGGGTGCACCCAAAATTCCTGGTGGGGCTGGCCCTGCAGAGTGTTGCTCTGCACAGTCCTAATGGCCAGGGCAGCAAGGAAGAGCCTCACCTCAGCCATAGTCTCTGCATCAAGCTCAGGAGTTTTCCCCATTCCCTCTAGAGGAAACCTTTCAAAGCATGAGTGAGGATACCGATGAAAAACAGTCCCTTTTTGCAGCCAAGCAGAATTGCCAACATAGGAAGTCACCTGTTTCAGAGTTGGGTGTCCGAAACCCATGTGAGGAAGGGGAAGGTATCAGGAAGAGATCCAATGTCTCCTGCACCATTACTTGGCACTGGGCTGCCGGGAATGGGGCAGTATAGCAAAGAGGCTGAGGAAGGGGAATACTGGGGTGTGCTTAACACAGGAAGGCTCATAAATAGGATGAAAGGAACACAGGCAGCGATGGGCCAGAGCAGAATAAACTCTAAATAATGCAAAGAGGTGAATCTCTGAGCAATACTTGGTCCAGATAATGGTGTTGGTTACTGCAAGACAAGGGCCAGCTCTGGGCTTTGAGAGTGTGTTTGTAACAAACCATGAGCACTGATGCTTAAAGCAGAACTCCCCAGCCTGGGAAAGAGCTACCTGAGAACAGGGATGGGGCATTCCCTCCGTGTGCCTCCGCAGCACCCTGCTACTGTTTGCTCCCCATTTTTCCAGGGCTGGGGAGCTCCCCAGCCTCTTTACTGGATATGCACAAAAGTTGTCACCTGCCTGTCCAGGAAGATGGACAAGAAGTCCTGGTTCTAGAAGCCTTCTCTCTGGGGCTACAGGGATCTATTACTACAGACACCCTTTTTTCCTGTTACAGACAGGCCTTTCATCTCTCCTGCAAAGCCCTGTGTCTACCTCCACCCTGGCCTGGAAACCCAACCCGCCATCCCACACAAGGTGTTCTTTCACCATGTGGTGAGAAAGCCGAGTGGCCTCGCACGGTACGTGACATGGGTGGCTGGCAGAGGGGTTGTCTTCTTGGGCTGAGACCTTCTTTGTAGAGACAGGCAGTGAGCTGTAAGAATTGATATACAGGCAAACAAAGTGGAAACAATCAGGTGGGAACATGATATCTGGAGTGCGTCACAAGCAAATAGGCTTTCCAATTAAATGACTAGAAAGAAATGGAGGGGACTACACGGTAGGAGGAGAGGGGGGAAGAGAGGGCTGCCTTTATTGCTTTTTTCCCTGTGCGTCATCTTTTATACCCATGGAAAATGACTGCAAGAAGCAAGTACATCAGAATGGTAACCTCTTGCTCTCGTTGCAAACAAGTGAGATGCTGACTCAAGGGAGCAAGGAAATTGCAGCCTGGCTGGTTTCACCTTGGAGGCCAAATCTTCAGCCCACTCCTGCTCCTCTTGCAGGAGAGAATGTGGTATTAATCCTGTAGTGTTGGAGGACTAGCTGGTGCTGTGGACTGAGAATTAAGTTCACACTTAGTTGCACGATTATTTTGCAAACTAGAACCCTTTTCTGGTTAAATGTTTGTGTTTTGAGTTTGCTTTGGAAAATCTTGTTACTAAGAAGAGCAAGAATAAGAGTTTCATAAGACTTCATGCCAATGGTTACTGGTGTCAGGGAAAACTGTTTCTTTAATGAGCTGGCAGTGAGGGTCAAGTACTCTGCTGAGATATCGTCTGTGTAAAGTATCCAGTGTTTCCAAGAGAAAAAAGAGCATCTGTGTCCTGCAGGATTCACTCTGTACTACTTGCTTCACCTTCTGCTCTCCAGATTTGCCTTTTGAGTAGCATGACTCAGCCCCTCGACTCCTTCTGTGTTTGTACCCCTCCTTCACTCCAGCTCATGCTGCCGTGTTTAAATTATTCCATGTCAGCACCATATTCGGGGCATTTAAAACAAGTTCCAGGCTACAGACAGAAAGACTTAAACCTGAAGGCTCCTGTGGGCACCAAGAGCTGAAATTTGCCTGCAGCATCATCCCCTTGGGAATGGATGCTTTATTTACCCATTTGTCCATTCATCTTCCCAGCAATGTGAACAAAAAAATCCTCTGCAAGGAATAAGCTCACTTCTATTTAACATCTGGAAGGCTTTGTTTTTAACGCTTGCTGGCCTTTTCCAAGCTGGAGGATTATGGAGTTGAAAGTATCCCTTAAATATACCCCCAAATCAGAACAGAAATACCAGTGGGTTAAAATAAATGCAGTGTACATGAGGGGAAACCAGCCCTATTTGCTGCTCACTTCTGTACAGGGCAGGAGATCTTTGCATGCTCTACCTCACCAGGTAAATGAAGTGATAAGTGACATGGTTTAGTGGCGGTTTTTGCCAGTGTCAGGTTGATGGTTGGACTTGGTGTTCTGAAAGATCCCTTCCAACCTAGACAGTTCTCTGATTCCCTGATTCTATGTCTCGACTCCGCTGTTGTGCTCCTTGTTTTCCCACACCGCTCCATCAAAGCGCTTCTTTCTTGGCCCTCCTGTGCCATCCCAGTTTCCTCTGGGAGGAATGTGCTAAAGACACCAAGTTATGGTTTGGTTAAGTGGAAAGATTATTCTTGGTATGACATGATGAAGCTGGTTGAAAATGTATGAGAATGACATGAAAAGCTGGTTCTTGGGGCTGTACCCTCTCTGCTCTGCCTCCTGCCAAAAATGCTCTTAATTAGCACAGAGGAAAAAAGAGGGCTTTTTGCGATTGATGTGTGAATAGAAAAATCTAATAAAAATGTTAGCCCACGCTGAACCAAAACATTTTTATTTCCTTCTGAAATGAAAAAAAAAAGAACAAAAATATTTTCCTAGCTCAACTCCAAACCTTTCGTTTTGTTTCATTTTTGGGTAATTTAACACTTTCAAACCTCTGATTTTGCTTTGCGTTTTTCAAAGAACAGGTCAACTTTGAAAACAATGGATGTTTCAAAATCAAAATCTGACCACTTTGGTTTTATCCCCTGAACAGACCACCTGATTTTAAAAATATTGAAACAATATGTTTTGACTTTATCAAAATGCTTTTTTCTTCCACCTTAACTTTTGTGTCTGGAAGGTTTCAAAGAAGCTTTTTTTAGGGGAGAAGGTTGTAAATCTGCTGGTCCCTGAGAAACAATTCCCACAGCATTACCCTCAAGTTTCTTAATTTTTAGCTAGTCTGAGCTGACTCACATTCAAATGCTACTGTAATCACATGCTTTTCACACGATAATTGTTTACAGCCAACTTCTACCCATTTCCATCTGTGCTTTATCAGTAGCCACTACTTAAACATTATTTTCTGTCAATAGCTGTCATGAGTTCCCAGGATACTAATGTGTTTGGGCTGCACAGATGCTGAGAAGCTCACAAACTGTAGGGAGAAAAATCAACCATCCAAAAGTTCCTTCCAAGGGCAAAAAAAGACCCTGAAATGAAGACCCAAAGGTCAGAGGAGGGGAAGTGTCACCAAAGAAGTGGTGGCAGTCCATCCCGCTGTTGGTCCTTCATGCCATCAGAGAACCTTCTTCCCAGCCCTGAGGAAGCTCCACTGTCCGTGGTCCCACCAGGGTGGAGGAGCAATGGGGCAGCTCTGCCAGGAGCAGATGGGGAGAAAGAAGGAGGAGTTAAGGCAATCCCAGCCATTGTGGCTGTATCCAGGTTAGGGTTAGCCTTACAGCCACCTTGGTCACAGGAAACATGGGGCAGAGCAGGGACCTGCTCCTGTCCTGAATCCTGTGCTAGCTTGGCACAGATTTGAAGGCATCTACATCAACTGCCTGACGTTGAACACTGTGGCTTTCCTTCCCTCTGAAACAGGGACTCTGAGCCTGGCTCCTTGCAGGGCTGGGGGTGAGAAGTGGGATGGCTGGGGAAGGCAGCGCGGTTCAGTTCAAGCCCTCCCGAGGGCAGCTGGCTGCCTCTGAATCTGCTAACTCAATAACGGCGCTGCCCTGCAAATCCTCTCCAGGCAATGAATCCCCTTTTACTCAAGAGGTTTATTCAGTTAGTCTCTGCTATTTTCAGTAGCGAAGGCATTTTTATTGCCGCAATTCAATAAATTAGCAGGGATTGGTGTCAGTAACCTCCTTGCAGCGTCAGAAATGCAAAGCTTCATGTGGCAACAATCCCATTACGGGCCTAATCTCATCTACTTCTTTACAGATAACTGCGTGATAAGGGGTCAGATTTCCTTGGCTGCCTTTGCGAGTGTGCTAAGCTTATTATCCTCTCCTCATCCCCTACAGGAGACAGGCTTTCACCTCCTAACCCCTCCTGTAATTATTCACTCTCTGTTAGCAGAGCATGGCAGATCTGGCTCTTGAATTCTGCTTAATATTGTATTATTTATCTAGCCAATATTCTCCTCTCAGTGGGTTTCCACCGATGGCTTTTCTCTCTGCTGCTTCCTCCCCTCTCTCTGTGGTTCTTCCCGCTGTATAGTTTGACCTTTTAAAGTATTTCAAAGGCCGTAAGGATCCTCCTGAAGAAAGAAGACAAGAGAGAAACCTTCTTCTCCAGGTTGTGTTGACTATAGTGACAGGAATGACTCCCTGCACAGCCCAGGCTGAGTTACTACCAGTTGCCTCCCTCTCTTCACGTTCCCCACTGGTGATAAATATTTGCTTTCTCTTCTTGAGGCTGGATCATGTCAGGTTTCATTTTCAGAAAGCTCTTTTATAAAAAAGCCAAACATCTCTGTTTATTAAGATTTCCAATTTCTGCCCTCGGCTATATTTAGTTTATAGTCAGTTTGTGGGATGAATAAGCTTTTGTTAGTGCGGGGGTGGTTACAAATGGCATCGGCTGGCGAAAACGGCCACTGGGCTGTCAGGGGGTTTTGCAGGACGGGGAGGGGGAGGCGGGGGGCAGGCATGCCTTGGCAGACCCCTATTAATCATGCTTTCGAAACACCCTTCTGCAGAAGGGAGCTCAGCAGCGGGTCCCAATTACACGCTGAACGACACTGTCTTGTAATAAATCGTTCCTCACCAGCCTTGCTGCTGTTTGCTGCAAAGCGCTGCTTCCTATCGAGAGGTGGAGCTGGACACAGGCACCATCACACGTCTCCAAAGTGGATGTATTGATGGGCACCACCTCTGTGCAGAGCCCGAGACCTGCTCACATCCTCTCCTTTCATCTGGGTGCGTGTTAGTTTTCCTCACGGCTCTCCTGGGACAACTGTTTCCATCGTCCCAACTGGCGGGGAGAAAAAGTCAGGATGCTCCGTTTGTCCATCTATATGCAGGATGTGTCTGGAGGGGAAAGCAACCAGCAGCAGAACCAGCATGTCTAAAGGTCATCTGATGATTCAGATGCCAAAGATCCTGCTCAAGTTGGGGTGATCTGACCACAACAGTGAAGCAAAGGGGCAGCTCCCAAAGCTGCTTCTCTCAAGGCTGAGCTCCCTCATGCCCGTGTTGGTGAGCATTTCTCCTTTTCAGATGAATGTTTATGCTAAAATACAGGTGTGGTGGCTGTTCTGTCTCCCATGGCCCAGATCTGAAGGCATCAGGTAACAAAATGACAATGCTAAGGACATTTTACTGTTTCTAAGAGCAGTGTTCCCTCCTTTCCCTGCTGAATCTCTGAGAGCCTTTCTCTCCAAAGCCAGGAGCCTGAAGACAAAGCTGAGCTGCCTTCTGGGAGAAGCCCCCAACCCTCCAATGGTGGTGGAGGGAACTTGATGCCTGGCTTCCAGACAACTAACTCTCACTGAGAGGAATCCCTCCCTTCATATCTTCCTGTTTGCAGCACTTCATGCTCTGAGACAGACTTGACATAGAGCTACTGCTCACTCCAATGCCCCTCGTTATGTCTTCTTCTAGCCTGGAGGTATCTAGCAGGTTTGCCTTTGGCTGCCTGCCCATCCTCATCCTGGAGGCAGCCAGTGCTCACTGTGCACCCAGCTGGCACACCAAGCCTAGGGACTGGTTAATCAGCTGAAATGCTGTTCTCTCATCTTGGAAGATGTGTCCTTTCCTACGAATTGGGAAATGCACCAGGAACGAAACTCTCCGTCCTTTTGTCTCTGCCGCTGCGCTCCTTGATGCAGAGAACCTGATCGAGAGAGCGAAACAAAGGAACAGGGGACAAATCCAGTTCTTAGGAGGCACCTCAAATCCGCAGTGTGCTCTGAAATCACTGCTGGAGCTCTTCTAAAACAGGAATTAGAAGAATTAATAAACAAGAATTAAAAATCGATCTCAAAATGGTCTACAAATATTAACAAACAACTCCTTAGTGCTCCATGTTGTTATTCTGGTGTTACTGATGGGAAAATGGTTAGAGAGCAGTTAGGGAAGCTGGCCAAGCCTGCATATTAGTGTCAAATTAATGATAGAGCTAAGCTTAAAACATAAGATGTGCAGTGTCTGAATCTAACCACAGCATAGTGCAGTTTAATGTTTTCCTATATACATCTACTTTTACAAAATTCGCTACCTTTATTTAATTTTGGAGCCCAGACATAATCTCAGAGGGAGAATGTCATCTCCATAGAGACTCTTAGGATGCCTTAAACATTCCTGGAATAAAGAAAGCGGGATCACAGCAGCGCAACTCCTTAGCCCTTCATGTGCCTCTGAGCACACCCTGCCTTGCAGAAAGTAGGAGCAGGAGACTTTATTGGCAACTGCCAAAGCTATAAAATAAATTATCCCAAGAGCCCAATATTTAATTTTCACTTGGTACAGAAGCTGGCTCCTGTGAAAATGAGAGACCTCTCACCCTAGCGACACCGAGGGAATTAGCAGGCTGGCTCCTTATCCTTCTAGTCATTTTTTAATGAAGTGTGATGGTACGTTGGGGGAACCTGGAGGCTGTATGGCATCCTCAGTGACTCACAAATGGGGCTGCTTACAAAAGTGAGATGAAATAAAAGGAAAACAGTGTGGCTGTGCCAACAAATGAACATTCTGTTCTGCACAGGTTTCCTCTGGGACACAGGAAGGAGGAGGATTGCTAATTGACCAGCTACTTCTCGCTGAATATTATTTGTGGTTGTAGGATTGCTCATTTAAAGCCACTGTGTGTGCAGTCAGTTTGGGGTTGAGTTTGACTGAGCAGATCCTACATTACCAAGAGCCGTCTCTTTTAAAGCATTTGAAACAACAGGTTGGATGGGCTGCTCCTTCCCAGTTAGTGGTGCATATTCATCTGCTCTAGAGGCTGCATGGACTGTGTAAAATAAATTCCTATGCTTTGAAAAAGGATCACTAAGCTCCTATCACTGCAGCTCACCAGGAGGGGAGGAAGGTGACTGTATAAATTATCACTGCAGTGTTTGTTGTTCATTCTCCAGGCAATACCAGATAATCTTTTTCTCCAATGACAAATTAAAAGCTAATTTTCCTATTAACTCTTACCCCAGACTCAGCCATGGAATGTGGAGTCTGCAGGATCATTCCTGCCTCTTAATGACCATCTCAATGAGAGGTGTCTCAGGGTCTGGATTCAGCTGGTAGTGTGGTGGGACAGGCTGGCCCTGCTGGCTTTCCTGGGGCTTTGCTGGCTGTGCAACATTGGGCAGATGGAGGAGTTGGGGCACAAACCTGCATTTGTGGAGCCATTGCATTAGTGCTGTAGATGTGGCTGCTGGTCGCTGCTACTTTCCACCATGCAGCAGAGGGACAGAGAATTTTCCCAGGCCTCGGATGCTGTTTCACAGTCCAACACCTTTTGGTGGCTTTGGGTAGGATTCCAGGCCCAGAGCTGGGGAGAGGTCCTGGAATGGGTCTGTTCTGCAGATCCTCCAACACAGGTGGAGACCTCCCGTGGTGCTGCTGCACAAGAGGCAGCTTGGGGCTTCCGTGTGTGAAACACCAAATCAGAGCTCACCAGGGTGCCCCTGGTGCAGATTCCCTGGTCTAATGCTCTCCAGCACTGCCCTGCAAACCCCTCTACACCCAACATCCCCCTTTTCAGCCAGGTAGTGCCAAATCTGCGCATTCCACTGGAGGAGGCAGCAGGAGGGTGGCTTGAGGGATGTCAGCAAGGGAAAGAAAGTACCAGTTTAGCAGCTTTGCTTCCTGAGTCACTTCCCCAGTTGCAGCCTGTGCTGATATGGAAGCCAGAGCAGCAGGACAGGCAGTAATATTAAAAAAAAACATAGTGTGTGGGCAAACAGAGGTGAGCAGGAATTACCATCACAGCTCTTTCTCTCCCCCTCTATGCCAAACAAGACAGTTTAATAATTTTTTCAATGCTCTTCCAGCAAGATGGGCCACTGGAATGTGATGGGTAGCTCATTAGCAGGCTCAGGGACTGGGAGGTGGTTGCTTCAAGCCCCAGCCCGGGTTGCAATGCCTTGTGCTGCCCCAAAGAACTGCCCAGGAGAGAGATGGAGGTTGGACACCAGCAGCATCGCACCGGCTTAGAGTCCCTCCAGGTCCTGCCTGGCCACGCTCCCTTATTGGAATAACTAGGTAATGAACCCAACTTCAAAGCTTGTTAATTTAGAAGCAGTAGTGCAAGCTCTGGGTTGGACCAAGCAGTTTGTCTCTTCAGCTGTGTTTGAAACATGTATTGTTATGTTAGATTCCATACCCTAAGATGTGCTCTTCAGCACGGCATACAGGAAACAGACATTTTTGCTTTATCTGTCAGCACCTTTCTGCCACAGAGCAAAGGGCTGGTGATTGCACTTTAGCAAAGCAGTCTGTGAATGAGGAAAATAGCTTTTTCAGAGGGTGAAGGGGAAAACAGATTTTTTTTCCCTAAAAAGAGAAGCTACCACCCCAGGTGAGGGAGGGAGGTATGGTGTGGTACCGCTCTAAGCCTAGATGTGCAGCTGTGGTAAATCCAAATGCTGAGTGAAAAAGCCTGAACAATCTTCCACAAGTTTTAGTAGAGAGGAAAAAATGTGTCCTTTTGCCCAGCCTGTTCCACAGGGAATTGCTCCCAATCGCTTGCGTGAGCTGTTTATCACAGACCTCACAAGATGCTGCTTGCCCTGTAACGATGCTCTCCAGCCAGCCTTCCTGCTGCTCTATCCCCCCATGTCAGGCATCTCAGGGAGCTTTATAACAATAATCTAAGCATGGTGGGAAATAAAAATCACTCTGTTCCCTCTGGGTGCTTGTGAATATAGAGCCATCAGCTCTTCATAAACTTTCCTCATTTTTCTAGCTCATGAAATGTTTTACTGCCTTCAGGGAAGGGTATGCCGCGGGCAGGCAACACAATTGGGGTGGGATCAAACAGCAGGGATGCTGCAAGGCTTTCCCCATGCTCTCCCTCATCTATACGTGAGCCAGCCCTGGGCTTAGCATCCTATTTCCATGTATCCTTTATTACCCGACGTCACTTTGCCCAAAGCTGTTGTAACCAAGGGACTGCAGCCCTCACCAGCTGAAAAATAGGCAGCTTGTGCTTGGTGAGATGCTAAGCAGGCAGGCAGCTCCAAAGCAGAAGAGGCAAATGCAGCATCCCAGCCCATGACCAGGCTGGCTGTGCTGAAGTACATTGCTCCTGAGCAGATGGAATCCTCCATCCCAGGGCTGCAGCTACACACCAGCTGGAAGAGCTAAGATACGGGTAGTGCCGAGGTGTTTTAAGAGCTGTGCAATCAACTATTGTATTCTCTCATCTTTCTGACGCTGACAGCAGTGAGCAGGAGTATAAAAATAAATCCAGATTAAGAACTAGGAAAGCCTGATTTCTTGGTGCAATTCTCATACCTGAGTATGGATCCTCAACAAGTTGTTTGTTGACTTTTTTTTTTTTGTCCATTAGCTTTAGCAACCATAACAGAGAAATGCTTGTGAAATGCTTTCAGCACCTCTGGGGCAAATAAATCTCGTTAGGCAAGTGCTGTTGAGATAGCTGCCCTCATCAGGTGCTGCAGAGAGGAAAGGCAGAGGGGCAGAGCTGGGACAGAGACTTCCCTATCAGAAAACATGGAAGACTGTAGTTTGTAATTCAGTGAGAGATGACACAGGGTGTTAAAGGTGCTGCAATACCTGGTTGTTTGCCACCTCCTTAGTTTTTGGTGTCTGTGCAGTGTTCTTGGATTGGACAAGAAGCCAAGAGCATCACAGGCACAGGAGCTTGGAAAGCTGGCGTTGGGGCCAAGCACATTAACCAAGTACTGGGCATGGGACAGAGAGACCCCGACTGTGGCTGTGTTTTAACCTTCAGGGTTTTGAGCTGTGTGCCAGATGCCTCAGTCAATGTAAGCAGCAGGGTGAGGGCATGCCAGGCTGGACCCATGGAAAACAGTGTGACATTTAATGTACTGCTTTTGTTAATTCATTATGGCACCTGAATGTGAAACGGGAGAGGGATTCAGTTTGCGAGTGACCCAGAGCCGATCCCCTGGGTCTAAGCAAAACCCTTTCATTAGAGGAGGTTACTCCTACTGCTCTCTTGGTGATGGATGTTGGGGCAGAGTCTCTTGTGCCACAGTGATGATCCAACTATCACAGATCCTGCCTCCTGCCGGGCCAAGCCTTGCAGGGTTTCTCACTCTCATACCCCAGGTACCCACACTGGGCAGCCGGGGAACCAGGTTCCTGGTTGACTGTACAGCTATTCACTCTCCCTCTTTCCACACTGGGCATTAAACAAACCACCCAGTGTACCAGGGCTGGATGTTTGCCACCAGAGACCGGGGACTGGAAAGCTCTTTCATTCCACATTGGTCTTCATGCTTTTCCATCCATCACAGGAAGGACTCCTTGTTTCGTTGCCAGGATTAGTGCTGGCAGTGGTCCTGTTTTGGTCTGAATACCCTCTTCTGAGAGCAGTTTGCTCCTTTCCAGGAAGGACACACGTGGAGATAGTCAGACTTTTATTTTATGGCCAAGAGGAGAGAGTGTGTGGCCAGGTACATCTCAATGGTCAGGGGAGTGCCTGGAAAGGGCCTGGCATCATTTTCTGGGTATCCAGGAGAGATTCAGGAGCCAATTCTGAGGGGCTGGAGTGACACTCAGCATGGCCTTGGGCTATTCCTCATTGTCAGCTGAATGCTGACCCAGTAATTTCAGATGGGGGGACAAACACCAGACAAAAAAGCCCTTTCTGTGTTTCTTAAAGGGAATAAAGCTTACATGTTTTTTTTTTTTTCCATCTCTCCTCATCTCCTTAATAACTTTTAACTTGTTGGTTAAATTCCACCAAACTTAACAGAGGGACACAGGTACCAAAGAGACTGAAATTCCTAAAAATATTGTGAAAAATTATGTGTGAGCAGCAGAAAGCAAATCCATCAATATCCTCTCTAAGGAAGAAGTTGCAGCATCAGCACAACTTTTCTGAGGTCTTGGAGGACTGGCATGGGTATAAGATGTAGGAAAGTCTTGGGCAGTGGAGTTGCTGGTAGGAGCTTGTGCCTTATTAGACATCAGCGATTCCAGGCCTCTGGAAAGGCTGGTCCCCCAGGCATGGTCCATGGTGGCCCGTGCAGGGAGGCTCAGCCCCAGTGACACAAAGGCACAGCAAACTGAGATGCTTCTGGCTTTTTGCACCTTGGTCTTTGCTGACATCCCCTTTCCATGCCTGCCCTTCAGGCCAACAGCACTTTTACTCCAGGAGACCCCTTCTTTGAACAACTACGTCATGCTTATCCGTCCCTCCACTTCTTATCAGAGCCATTTGTCTCCCTGCATGCTGGAGGCTTTCTTGGAGGCCATTGCCTGTATGAACACCTCGGGGAGCAGGGTGCGTGCTAGGAGGCACTTAGACAATTTATGAAAGCAACAAGTCCCTGCTCTCTCTGGTGACCCTCAGCAAATTAATGGGTTGGCTTAATGGGGCTGAAACTCCATTAGTCCTCAGCAACCTAACACGTCTATCCCTGGGCTGAAAATGCTTAACTCCGAGTAGGTAAATTAAGAAAAAGCCTTGTCAGAGGATGCAAAGCTACAAAGAGGCAGGTTGTGGACTCTGGCAGAGCTGTGGAAACCCTTTGGAAGTGACTGGGGACTTGGGAGAACATGGATCATTTTGGTCAAGATTTACCTGAGTTTGACTTCTAGAACTGCCTTTGGAGCAAACGTGACCAGGGGGTGTTCGTATTCAGGCTTGGAGACTGGGATACTCTGTACACCTAGTTTTGTGGTCCAGCTCTGATTCATCCAGAGCTCCAGAAATGAAGCTGTAGACTAAAATTTACAGGTTACATAGCCAGCAGCACTGAAGAGAAGACACGCTTCAGAAGCAAACAAGCCACCCCAGAAACCAGGCACAATTATAAAGGTCTGGGTTTGTGTGGACAGAGATGCCCAATGCACTGAAACTTATTTCCTCCCCCCCCATCTGCCAACTGCACAGCTGAGTTTCTAACTCTGTTCCTCCCTTGCAGTGTTGTTCGATTTCATGGCTATATTTTACATCACTTAGCCCCAGCTCCACAGCACTACATATCTGCAACACCTTTTCTTTGCCTTTAAAGCAGAATGATAAGGAGAACAGCCCCCGTATTGCTTTGTGTCTCTGGTGTTCAATAAATACAGTTTTATCTGCAGCAGCCAGGGGACTTGTGTGGGCAGGTCCTACCTCCTGGTTAGAACTGATGGACTTTTAAAGATCCTTCTCTGCATTGGCAATGAAGCTGTCTGGCTTTCAGGGGCAACGCTGCTGCTCCTTTGTTTTCACAGGGTTGTCCATACACCAAAACCGTGGGCACTGCTTGCCTGCCCAAGGCAATCAAGATTTCTGCACTGTGGCATCCAGACTCTGCAGTTACATGCCAGGCTCCCAGGTCCCTGCATATATCTGATTTATTACTGCGCCCCGGGGATTCTGGAAACCTTAGCCAAGCTCGTTGCTTCTTTTGTAAGAGGTTACACGTTCTGAGTGAAACACTTTGTGATTATACAGAGCATTAAGAATTAGTGGCGTTTCCAAATGTAAAGGAGGTGAAAAATCACTGGATCATATTTGTTGCCTTTGTTGTCAATCTTAGACCGGGTGTCCTCTGTCCCGTCCAGCTGACCCACTCAGCTTGGCTTGCTGTGCCTGCAAAGCCGGATGGTAAACACCAGTGTACCCACAGGAGAGCTTTTGCTGGCTCAGCACCTGTGCATGGACAACATCTGCTGCTGCTCAAGGGCTCATCTTGTGTTGTTGTGAGGGGGGGTCTGCAGCACAGACTTGCTCAAGTGCAGACCCTGTGTGGCCCTGGCTCCTGTCCCTCTCTCTGACTCGCAGGAGGCTAAAAATACAACCTGGTTCATAGGTGCTATTTTGGGGGCTTGGTGCTTTTCCTTGCTTTAGCTCCCTAAGACACACTGCTATTTTTTCCAGTAATGATCAGCATTACCCTGTACGTTTCTCTTTATCATTTATAATTTTAGACCTGATTATGCAATTATTACCACCCTAAATCATTTGCTATAAGGATGGGCTTACGTAGTTAAAAACAGTAAGAAATTTGTCTTCATTTATAGCACTGCAAAGTGGTTAGCCCCAGGATTAGAGAGGGCATCTCCAGGGACTGTGTGTTTCCCAACACTCATCAGCCCTATCAATGTGTTTCAGCTCTGTGCTCCCTGCAGAAAATCACCAAACTGTGCCAGCTTTCACACTCTTGTACAAGGAGGAGAAATATTTATAGGAAAGGAGGACAAGAGCATTTATAACTGTAGGCATAATTACCAAGTTATTACTAATCTGGAGGGTTTGAAAACAGATCACCAGAAGCAAAGTAATTTCATTGTCTTAATAAGTTGTGATCTTGTAAAAGCACCAAGGGACAAGTTTTTTCTGTGTGAGGGAATAAGAGTGTCAAAGATGCACTGGAAGAACTAAAGTGTTCAGTACTAATAAAGGAGATGTTACAAGTTATTCATCTTTTTGTCCCTGGGGCTGGCAAGTCCCAAATGCTTTGACTGACAGGATCATTCTCAGCACTTCTCAAAGAGAAGCAAAAAGAAGGCTAATGAACACAAAAGAGCAAAGCACCCTGCAAACCTCATTTTGCCCTTTGAGTGAGGCAGCAAAGGCCATCAGGAGATTCAGGTGAGGCCCTTTGCCATCCTCACGCCTTTATCCCCTCTCTGTCTCCTAAACGGAGGGGCAATCCTGGGCCAGCCTTGTATCCAACATTTTTAATTGTGCTTCTGTGCTCAGAAGGGGGTGGCTTCATTTGGGTGCTGGTGCTCTCAGGGGAGGCTGTGATGGGCTGGGAGGGGTGGCTGGTGAGCCTGGGCAGCGAGCATCCCTTGGGACTGTTTCAGGAAAAACTGAACCTGCCTTGAAGCGGGAGAAAAACCTTGCTGGGCCTCCTGCAGTCTCTTCCAGCTCTGTTTTTTATGGTGTTGTTTATTCTTTGCAGATCTCTTTTTCTCCTCTCCCATATTCTACAATTTGCTGCTATTAGTGTGGAAATGATTCTCATCTTCACCCTGTGCTTGTGCAATCCACCCACCCTTAGCAAAGTCATAAACTGAAAATGGTGCAAGTGACAATACGGGGCATCCTACAATGTTCAGGAAGAAAACCCTCCATCTGGGTTAACCTCTTCCTCTCCTTACCAGTGGCAGGCAATACACTAGAGTAAGTAAGTCTTTTTTACTAACAGAGCTGCTATTCACTGCAAATCCTCGAAGCTACAGACAATCTGGACCTGGAAATCTTGCAATATGTGTTTTTTAAAAGATAAATTCTGAGACCTTTTTTGGTGCTGCTTCTTTTTCTGCAGTTTTTAACATTGAGCCTTTTCCCATTCAGCACAGGCTCCTCTCTGCTCTCATCAGCTCCACAGTGAGCCCGTCCATCCGGACAGTGCTGGTGGAAGAGGAGGACTTGCTGGATCACTGCTGTCTCTTTACTGCTTGCTCCACCAGCATTTCATTTCCTTCTAGAAGCCCATTCAGCTGAAGCCATGCCTGCCTGCACGGCTTCCCAGGGCACTCCAATGCCTGTGGGAAGCAGGAGCATCACAGCACACTGCCCATGCTCTGCTTTGGTTCCAGCCCTTCTCCCAAATCAGGCTTTTAACCACTTTTCCCCACTTGGCTGATGGAAAATAAAAATCTCTTGCTGCAAGTCTTACATGGTGAGAGCTGGCCAAAGGAGAACAATTTATGGGTGTTTTGGAGATGCCTAAAAAAAAAAATGAGGAAGTTTTCAAGGTTATCTTTATTTCAGCTGATGCTTCTGGGATGTTTCTGTGTTTCTGCTCCTCATGCTCTGGAGGATCAGAGCTCCCAGCAGCTGCCCATAGCACCAGTGCCTCAGCAACTCACCAAGCATCTGTCCAGACTGGGACACCACAGCCTCCCACAATCCAGCAGCTTGCCAAGTTTGGTTTCTGCACTCTCCTCCAGCTGACAGCATTCCCAAACTCTTCCCAAGTGTCTTTCTGACTCCAAACACCAACATCATCACCAGCTGCTCTCGCATCCTGACCCCAAGGAGAAATGAGCTTTGCAGGCCCTTTTGGATGGTGTCATGTTTGCTGGTGTGAGTGGTGGCTGTGCTGGGCTTGCACACAGATGTTTATGTGAAGAACATGCCAAATGAAGGCTGATGTGATGCAGGTGGGTCTTGCTGGGTGGAGGGCAGCTGCACCCCTGCTGTGCTCTCTCCCATTTTGGTTGGGATCAGCAGCTCTGTGGTTCTGTGAGTGAGTTCTGTGATTGCTGCCAAACACTGAGGGGGACAAGAGGGACAGAGTTTGCCTGGGCTCATGGTGGGGGAGGAAGAGCCTACAAGCCCTCTGTGGGTTTGGTCAGAGAAGCAGAAGTTGATCCACCTAGGACATCTTGTTAGTACCTACAGCCCCTGGAAGACAGGTCCAGGAGAAGTGCTGCTACTGGTAAGGAGTAGGGAGGGAATGTGAGCTTGGGCATAGTCACCAGCTGGTGGACTGGTTGTCTTTGAGGAGGCTGATCATGATCCAGGGTTCTGGCAGCTGCCGCATGGTCCTGAACGGAGGTCTCTCCTCCTTCCTGGGGATCGGGGTTTGAGGGGGAAAGCAAGGACAGGAGGGTTCTTGTGCATCGATATCACCCAGGATAGAAGCCAACGTGTGTCATTGACGTCAAATCTGACCCCCGTCAAAGCTGAGTGTCCTGTTACAGTCAAGTAGCATTTCACTTCGGGAAAATGCCTCCGTGCTGAAGCTGTTACTAATGTGATAAATGTTGGAGCTCCCGGGAGACTGAATAATTACAGTCCTCAAAGGAAAACAGCACAGACCTCCTCTAAAGTAAAGACAAGATAAAACTTCAAAGCTGGGAGAAGGGAACTGGTTCTAAATATATTGCAAACTCCAGAGTAAAATCCACCTCCCCACCTTCCCTTGTCTCACATAACCACTGTGTTAAGAGGCTCAAAAGTTGGCACTAAGAAATCCGGAGGGCTATTTACCTGGAAGTGATGATACTGTCCCATGAAGGACGTGGCTGTGCTCTAAGGGTTTGTGGAGCAAGGCCAGCAACCTCAGCCCCAGTGTATCTGCTGCAGCACAGCGTGCTGCTTCTCTGCTGTGGGTGGTTTGTGCTAGTACCCAGATGGAGCTGAGCCAACAGGACAGGAGATGGTGCTCAAAGCCTGAGTAATCCAGCCAGCCTTTTACACGCCGGTGCATGGCTGTCTATACGTCTTTAAGCTGGATGTCAGGCCAGAGGGAAATACAGAAGTTTTTGTGTAGGGCTGGGGTTGGGATGTGATACTTAGGACCAGGAATCCTTGGGCAGATGCTGGCTAGATGAGCTGGTTCTCTTCCAGCCAGAACTGGAGGTGAGCAGCCAGGGCTGCGCTCTCTCTCTGGACATGTCTGGTGGTGGGGAAAAAGGCAAAAAGAAAAGAAAATACATTTCAGACTGTCCAAGCAATAGCATGAGAATATCTGAGACAGCTGCTGGGAGTCACCCCTAGCTCCCTTGCACTTTCTTGGTACCAGTGGATGTGACATCCACTGTAAGAAGAAAAGCACATTTGACCTGCATCAAACTGCACCTGCCTTTCTTTTTTCTTACTGTCTCTTGCCTTTGCACCAGAATGCACTTTCGCCTTCTAAAGAGTCTTTTCTGGGAGAGGGCTGATGTGCCAGGGATGTGCTGGGTACTGTCCACCCCACCCTGGCTGCCAGCAAATTCAGCATGGTTATATATAGGTGCTGAGCTGAGGCCTTCGAAGCAACACTTGGACCTGAGTTCCTCGAACACGGCTGGAAAAATTCCACTTGGCATCAGGCAATTCACCATATGCTGCTGTTCCCTTCTGCTTTTATCCGGGTCTGTACCTCCATGCTCTGTGCTGTGGAATAGCTACTATTCTGGGGGGACTATTTGATATCTTTCCATTCCCTAATCATTCCTGAAGGAGCTGTCTCCCCTCCTCCAGGCAGGGTTGTAAACAAACTGCCCAGCTCGTTGCTCCAGCCCAGTGTCACTGGATTGCAGTGGTTTATGCCCAATGGCTGGACCGTGGGGCTCTGAGAGGGCTGACTGTCTCTGTCCTGTGTCTACAGGTTGGGAGGCAGAGGCTGGCAGGTACCAGAATATTCACCATCTGCGTGGGGTTTTCTCAGATGCACCCTGCAGGGCCAGTCACTTTCATGCACAACTTCCATGTTGGAAGAACAAGAATAGAGTATTTCTGTTTTGAACAGCTGGTTTTCTGTGAAGTTGTCTAGGAAGGAATTATTGTACATTCTATTTCCATCCAACATCTATGGCTTTTTTAAAAGAAAAAAATTGCTCTCAGAAGGAGAAAACGCTTTGTACATCTGTTCTGTTCTCACACAAACTCACCAAAACACGTTTGTACCACCCAGTGAGCTTGGCAATGGCTGGTTAAGTGGAGAACAAGAGCTGATACAAAAGTGGTGCAGGTGACCTGCTGCAAGTCTTAGGGTACCCTCTAGCAGGGTCTTGGCTATAAACCTTTCCTTGCCCATCACTGCCAGGCAGTTGCAATGCAGAGTGAGCTCTGCTCCATGCAGGCAGGCACTGCAAAAGTGCTTAATTTAGAAACAATAGGACAACTCTTCTTGAGGAGTTTGGAATACACCTCTCTAGAAAAATACAGTTTTCTTGAAGGAGAGGAGAAAGGTGCCTCCCTGCTGAAGAGTGTGAGGTTCCTGAATGTTTATTTTGGCAACCCCTACACTACTCTGATCCCCAGTTCAACATGCTTGCAAAGGTCTTGTAATTTTGTCTGGGGTGTCTCCCGTCACTACACTTGATCCCTGCTGCTGTTAACTCACACTTCTATATCATGAGTGAGAGTGAGGAGATGGAGATGACCTAGCAAACACCAACTGACTTTTTTTAGGAGATCTATATAAGTGGATTGGTGTGTTGTAAAGATGTCAGGAGAGAGAAACATGCAGATTTGAGGAGCTAGGCATTGCTCCACCATACTAGCCAAGCTCCTGTGCTGTCCCAGTGCCATGGGCAGTTTTGGAGACAAGGCCTGGCTGGGGTCTCCCATGCTTTTCCATTTATTTGCCTGGACAACTGACTCTTCCCCAGCTGACTGTGCAGCAAAGGACTGTCTCTTCCTCACAGAACTATCTGAACTCATCACTGCAGGGGTTTTGCCTGGGAAGAAATTCACTTTATCCAGACTTTCTACCCCTCACTCCCCACATGAGGACAAGCTAGCACACCTCTCATTCATGCCTGCATAGCATCCCTCTCCTCTTGCTTACATGGAAAATAGTATCGGGAGAGCATTTGTGTATTTTTAGCTGCTTTTAATTGAAGTAGCAGCTGGAAACAAGGAGAAGAGCCAGCACCGCGTTGCCAGCCAGCTCTTCACAGGCGTCCAGCAGCTGCCACACGGTCCTGTGCCCACAGCCACTTGGCAAAACAGATGAGGTCCATGGGCACCAAGGGACATGTTTGGGGCAGCTCTGAGAAAAGGCACAGAAGCCAGGAGCTGTAAATACTGCGTGTTCTTTCATACACAAACCTAAGCTACAGGTTATCGTCCCTGCAATCATCAGCCTCAGCAGCACGGCCAGCACTTGTTTCCTGTGCTGCCACAGGCTTGACAAGTGTACAGCCATGAGAGTCAATATTTACCACCTCTCATGTTCGTTAGTGTTGGGAAAGCATCTCACCCAGAGATGCTTCCTTGACTAATCCATGTAAATGTTGCTCTCTTAATGGGGGAGAGTGATAAATAGGTGGCAGGGGTAAGGTGAGGAAATAGCAACGGTGTCACCCATGGCAAGAAATGAGAAGGGAAACCACACGCTGCTGTCAAGAGATCATGGAATGCAGTGGGTTTGGAGAAGCAAAAGAAAAGAAGTTGGTGAGTGAGACACTCAAATGACTCTGAGACCCTGGGAGAAGTTCAGCTGCCAAATTCTTAATGGATAACATGTCATTCTCCTTCACTTGCAGTTTCAGGAAACATGGTACATAATTCCTTGTGAGTGAAGTACCACCCAATGTATGTGCATTTGTGTGCACGCTGTAAGGAGTGGAAACCCTTCAAGGCATCATTCCCTGTTTGCAGCCCACCTGAAGGGAGTCAGTAGGGCAGGGTCCGGGCTGCCAGTGGGTGCACTGTGTCCTGCTGGCTACCCAGGGGGCTCACAGCCTTCCTGGGATGAGACAGGGTGGGAAACCAGGTCTGTGGGGAGGGATTTCTGCTGCAGCCTGCTTCACTGGTCTTTGCATTTCTGAAAGGAAGACATGCTTCTGTTCACATTGCAAAGCAACACGTGGACTCCACCGTGTCTTCTTTGGCCTGATGTCAGGAATTTAGTCCAGAATTCACATTTGATCATCTGATTTTTATGCAGAAAGGCAGCTGGGCTAAAGGAAACAGACCCTAAGGCACTTCCATAGCCCCAGTCACAAGGCAGCTCCTATCACAATAGAAATTGCACAACTTTTATTAAAGACATAAAAACCTACAGCCTCTCTAAATAACAAAGCAGGCCAATTTTCTTAGAAGTCTTCCCTTACCTTGAACTGCTTCCTCACACAACTCATCCTCTGGAGTAAGCAGGGCTGGAGCCACAGCAGCAGGTCTGTAACACCTTCCCAGAGTGCTGCCAGGCTCTTGGGCTCTCTCCATCAGCTCTGGGTGAATATCAGCCGAGACTATGAAACCTGCACTTGACACTGTGCTAAATTCATGCTCAACAGCCACTGCACAAAAAACCAAGCAAAACCCAGTTACCTTTCAGCACATCAATTGGAAGGCTGGCTCTCATCCCAACCCTCTTCATCTTCCCTTGTTTCAGTGCAAAAGGTCCATGAGAGAAACCTTTGCCACTGGGGATTTGTCAGACTGCCATTTTTATTCCCATGTAAACACCTCCTACAACCATAGGATTTAGTGGCTGGCAGGAATAAATAATTTCTGAAAGGCAGAAACATGGAGCAGGCTGGTAATTAGGAAAATTCAACTCCAGCCGAGGAAACATGCTCTGCAGGCAAAACATTTGGCAGCACAGGAGGGGGCTGCACATCTGGAGAAGGCAGGCAGAAGGCTAGCCAGGATACAGCTTCAGGAAACATCTGTGTGAGCGCAGCCTGCAGATGGGCTGTGGGTTGTATCTCTGAGTAAAGTAGATCCTGGCTAATCTCCACTCCTTAGCACTCCTATGTGCACTGGGAAACCCACAAGGAAAATCATAAACCTTCATGTGGTTTTTTTTCCCTGCCCTTTGCAGAGGCTTTTCTCTCTCTGTGTTGCTGCTGTGATTCCCTGAACTGCTGTGGATTGTCTGGGGACACCTACAGCAGCTGCCATGAGGACAGTGGACACTTGGTGACCTGCCATCAGAGGGTAAATCAGGTTTGTTTCCTCCTTGCTCTGCCCAAGTCACTCTTGGAATGGGTTGTTGGGAATGGTCTGCAAATGCAGCAGCTCAGCATCACCCCATTCAGCCACTCGCAGGCAGGGCTGAGAGGAGACCTGGTGGTGGAATGTTTAATTGTCCTTGGAAGTGGGGTGGCCCTTGGATGCCATATAAGCCAGCCTACAATGAGAGCTCTGCCCTCTGCAGCTCTGCTGCCTCTCCAAAAGTCCAGTCATGTAAGCATCCACTATTTGCCCAGTGGAGGGAGACCATCACTGCAGAGCTGCTGTCCCCCCTGAGAGAAGGTGCCAGCAATGGCTCCCTTTCACACCCAGAAGGCTGGCAGCAGCTCTGGTTCTTGCCTGTGTCACCCACCTGAAAAGGCTCTGGCAAATTATTCAGGGATTTAGTACACTTCTGCTGGCATGTTCTTGGGCCTGGGTACCCACCCCATCACTAAAGCCCTGGTGAGAACACCCTCAGTCATTCCTGACTGCTCTCTAGGTGACCACATTTCTTTGCTGGGCTCAGTGCCTCTCTCTGCTGTGACATTAAAGGTAGCAGAGCTTTTATTGCTGGTAGGGATGTGATGAGCATGAAGCATCCAGCTGGACCCCTTATGTTTGCAAAATGAGTAGGCTCAATCTGGAAACAATCTGGAAGAAAACGAACGGGAATCATTGCAATGGCTTGTGTCTGATTTTGCCTTGAAGGGGAAAATGCCCTTTTGCAGTTTTGCATGGTACAGGGGAAGTATTCACAGACACATCTCTGAAATAGAGAGGTAAACATGGTAATCTAAGGACTAACAGCCACAATTAATTCCCTCTGCAATTTCTAGGAGCTGGAGAGGCTTTAATCTAGCAGGATATATCCATTTCAAGGCAATTTCCTTTATTATTCAAGCTTGCAAATTGCCTGTTCCTATTGGTCTCCAATGCAAGTCTTTCAAAGTTTAACATATCTGCAATTTTAAAAAGTCATTAGTTTTAATTAATAGATAAAGCTCCTCCATTATTCTCAGAATTAACTCCAACTGAGAAGAAGACACAGAGCCAATATGCAGTTATGTGTATTCACTAGGAAATTCTTTTGAAATGCTGTGATTAAAGGTAGGGAAAGGGAATTGGGCTTTATTTGGCAGATAAATGGAAACACAGAGCAAAGTGTTCTCGCCAAATTCTATAGGGCTTAAGCAATCTCAGATGTGCTATGACTTGCTGCCAAAATGTTTTGTCTTCTCCTCTTTCTGCACGTCCAGGAAGCGTGGCCAGTGGGTCACATCTGTGTGTCCGTGGAGGTGGAGGAGCAGGCAGGGAGTCAGCGTGGGCAGTGGAGCTTCCAGCACCAGCCAGCAGCGAGGCACATGGTGCCATCCTGTAGGACTCCCCATGGACCAAGTAGGTGAAATGTCAGACGTTTCCTCTGTGGGAAAGTGTCCTGGGAATGGCAGTGACCTTTCTCTTGGGAGTACTGGTGAGCTGACTTTCTCCTGCTCCCCACCTCTGGACTCTTGCCTCCAGGCTGAGCTTGAGCTGGGTACAGAGCAGCTTTGCCTCTGAGGTCTGAAGACACACGCAAAGGCTTGAGAAGGAGGAGGAGGTGGAAGAAGGATGGATTTACTGAAGATAAAGCATCAGGTGCTCAAATACATCACCCTCAACCCCAAAACCTGGAGCTGCTCTCCTCAGTAAGTGTATCTAAGCTGGGACGTGTGGGAGTGCTTCCATTTGGTGGTCCACCCTGGACAGGAGCTGGCTGTGCAATTTTTCTCTCTCTCTCCTGTGCTGGTTTGGCAGTATTTAACCCAAAGAAGCCAGACCACAAATACAGCTGAGCAGCAAATAGCTTTTTCATCCTGTAAAACATTCTGAATTCAAGCAAGAATTCAACCCTGCTCTTAAAAGGGGACACATAAGACAGTTTATCACTGTGGAATGACAGAGTGAGGCTTCCTTCATGCCTGTTGAACCTGTCTATGAAAAGCTGTGCTTTTTAACACCAGAACCATTTCCCTATACACAAAGCAGATAACCGGGAATCCCTCCTCCTCCCTGATCCCAGCTGAATCCCTCCTCTTCAAGACTGAACCCCAGGGTGCAGCATGAGCTGAGGCCCTGAAGAGCCATGCAGAACTGACACCCACATGGAGAAATCTTGGCACTTTCCAACACAGCCAGCAGCTGCTGCCAAGCAGGTCAGCTCAGCCCAAACCTGCCGATTTGCTCCTTTGTTCAGAGTAAACCAAAGATACCAGAACAGTCTGAACATAATTGAGTCATCTGTCCCTCTGGTGGGATGAGGCTGGAAAACTGAAGCAGTGCAGGAAGGCTGGGGCAGAGCTAAAAGACTGGCTGTGGAGGGAGGGGACCATCTCTACTCCCATACTGGTACAAGGTCTAGTCTGACATCCCCATTCAGGAAACAGGCTGACCTTGCCATGCTCTTGTATAAATTCACGGGCAGAGAATACAGGAAAACAAATAAATGCCATGAGGCTTAAGTGGGAAAGAATTTTGCAGAGCAAAAGGCAACGCGGGTGGTGACAACTCAGCTGACAGGGCTGAACTGTGAGTGGCAGCGTCGTATCGCTTTGGGCTGCATGCAGCAGTTCCAGTTCAAAGCAGAAGTCTGCGGAGCTGTCAGCAGCTTTGGCGGGATAAAAAAATGGTGCTCTGCAATTTTTATGCTCCATTAAATGAATACAAAGAAGCACCTGGGCTACGGTAAATCAAGATAAGAGCAGTATAAGAAATGAGCCTCTGTGACAGAGCAGGGAGAGGATGCAAAGAGGTGGTTTGCAAATGACTGGATTTCCACTGAACTGACGTCGCTCTCGACTCCTCAGGTCCTTCCCGTTTGTACAGCGGCAAAATTCAAGGGCAGGTAAAAGGGACTGTATCTAGTCAGAAAGGACTGGCTCAGAAGGGATCTGCCTCTTCTCAGCAGCTTACAGAGTCCCTGGCATTGCTCAAAACCCACAAAGCCATGGCTGTGCCCCAGCGAACTAGGTGTGATGTGCCTGAGCTGTGCTCCCAGCCGGCAGCACTGCCTGGGGCTCGGCTCCTGGGGCTGGGGGCAGCTTTTGGAAGGAAACTAGAAATGCTGGTTGGAACATGCTCTTCCCTGTCTCTCTAGGGGTGGAAAAAGGCAGTGGAAGGTGCCCAGGAGTTGAATTTCTTCACTGCAGTCCCTGATCCTGCGAGTCACTGCCACCCTTCAACTCCCGCTGGCTTTAGTGAGTTAGACAAAAAGCTGCTTACATGGACTTGGGGCAATGCAAGGGCAAAAGTCTTTCCCAGGCTGTACAGATCCCAAAAGGTGTGATTCCCAACAGAATGGCCTTGCCTAGAGCCTGCCAATGGTGGCACAAAGGGTTGGGGTGCAGATACTGACACCTGTGAGCTTGGAGTCTTGCCTGAGTGTGACACCTCCTGCATTTGTAAAGAAGAGGAGAGAAGGTTTCTGAGAAGGGTGGGCTCTGGGGGCTTTGCAGGATGTAACAAGCACCTGCAATTATATAAAAAAAATTAGAGCAGCTTGGTGCACTTCCTGGGTTAGCAGGAGGGGTTGGGAGAAGCTAGAGCTAGCACAAGGGAGATGTGTCTCATCTGAGGTGGAGGCAGGAGATCTCACAACAACTGCACGCCCCAGTGCGACAGGGGAGGAGGCTGGTTAAGGCTTTCCACAGGTCAGTTTGTCAGCGGTCAAGGAGGTGTTTGCCATACTCACGTTGGACGTGGATGGATGCAAAGTTTCACTGTTTCTGTGCTATCCCATTGCTCCTCAAATACCAACCAGAGATATCTGGGACATGGCAGAGGTCTGGGTCATATGGGAAATAATGTATGGTCCAGCGTCTTCTGTAGAACTATAGGAGCTTATACATAAGCTTGGGCAAGCACAGTCTGACCTCTTAGGAGACAGGGGCAGCACTGTCTTGGCTCTTAGGAGGCTACAAGTGTCTTCCATCAGTGGAAGATGTTCACCTGGTCCTGAATACTATTAAACTGGGCTGTTCCCTTGCTGTGCCCTCATTTCCAGAAGATCAAAAGCTCAGTCAAGTCCTGCAGTGCAGGTTGCGTTCATTGGCTGTTTCAGATGGGTTTTCCAGAGCCCAGCAGCTCCCCAGGTCACCCTGAGTGACGAATGCCAAGAAGTGGGCTAGTCGTGCAGAACTGACAGGGTGGACATGTGATCTCCAAGGAAACAGGGGTGGCCAAAGAGCTTTGGGACTCTGAAAGCACACACAAGAAAAATGAAGGAATACTTAATCACAGCTCCACAAGGTGCTGCCCGCCACCAGGGAACAGAAGCAACCGTAAAGAGAGTGGTTGAAGAATGGTCTGTGGTGATTTTCTCTGCTGACTCGTTGCCTCTTCTGCCCCTCTGCAAACACTTAGAGCCCAAAGCCTGTTGTGAAACGAGTTCCTGCACCACAAGGACCAAACCAAGGTGCTCAGGGCACTCAGCTCTCATCAGGGGGAACCAGGCTGGGGAAAAGAGGCCAAGATACACAGGTGTGGGGAAGAAAGTGATGAGGACTGGAGATACAAAAGATGAGGAGGTAGAAGCCCTCAGACAAGTGTGGGATGGGGTCGAGAGGCATCTCTCCTTGGACTGTTTTTCCATGTCACCAGCCTAAATTATCTGGATTTACAGGTCTGTTTCTGTTTTGTTCTCCCTTCTATCTCCTTGCAAGAACGTTTGTTTTTTTCAGACACATTGGAGCCTCCTCTCAGGCCTGATTTTTAGCATTTGCATGCTTTGAATTTTATAAGGTTTGCAAATGCTGAGAACCTTATTTTCTCCCAAGAAATCTGCAGTCCTGCTGCAACTTTTCTGTCACTGTAACTGAAACTGCAATCCCTAAACAAGAGAAGAAATCGCAGGCAGGTAAACGGTGCCTTTAAACCTCTCCAGTGCCTCTCAAAGCACTCTGGTTATTCCTTCTACTTTTTTAGCTAGGAAACTTTCCTCAACACTTGGCATATGCCTCTTCGCCTAGAAACTGAGGTTGGGAGCAGCTGTGTCTCTGCAGTTGCAGCAGTTGAATGACAACTGTTCCCTGAGTGTTGTCACTGCCATGCTGGTGGCTTGCACCTTTGCCAGGTGCCTTGAAAAGAGCAGACGAGCACCCCATCCTCTCCAGAGGGTTAAGCCAACCTCCTGGGCTGGTTTTAATCAACCCTGAATGGCAGCACCCAAGCAGCACCCTGACAGCCCGTTCTGCAGGCTCTGTGGAGGGGCATGTACTACACAGCCAGCTGCTGCTGCCAGCGGTGGTGACCTGGAGATGATGAAGTGCTGGCAAAGCCAATCTGGATTTAAGCCTAAATCCAATTCCTTTGGCTGCCCTGATGCTCTGCTCCTCCACTCAGCTGCAAAGGGTGTCAGCAGACAAGAGATAAAAAGCAAAAATGAAGCAATCTCAACCTATTGTTGGACAATATCAGTTATAGTCCTTGGTGATTAATCACCCCAACGAGTCCTGTTCATGCAGATTTGGAGACATTTTGGACTTTCTGTATTAGTATTGTCACAGTCCCCTTCTTGATGGAGTTTTGGATTGTGGGTTAGGCCATGCTTTAGTGCCTGAGATTGTTGGGTTGGGTGATTTGTTTTGTGGGGGTTTTTGGGGTGGGGTCTTTTTGGTGTTGGGTTTTTTTGGTGTTTTTTTTTTTTAGTGTGTGTGTGTGTGGTTGGACTCGATGATCTCAAACGTCCCTTCCAACTATGAAGATACTGTGAAGATTCTGTGAAGGTCTGGATGACTTTCCTGCTCAGAAACTCCAATTATGTGTGGCTGATTTAACTGCAGCAGTTGGCTAGCGGGGTGAGCAGCCTGTGAGCTTGCCGGGGGCCTTGTAAGCACTCCCCAAGCACAATAGCAAAGGCTTGCAATATTATGGGGACCTTTGTGGAGCTGGTGGCTGGGTTAACTGGCATTTAACTGGGCAGAGTGAAGGAGAAAGCACAGGATGAGGAACACAGGCACAGCAACCCACCAGCCCCAGTCTAAGGCCTGTGGGCCACCTGTAAGTGACATAAGTGACATCCACCGTTGTGCTCTTTATTCCTGGAGTATTCTGGAAAGACTCTTCTGACTCCTTGAGGACTCTTGTTGTGATTGCAAGGATCTCCTTCATCTGGCAGACTTGCTGCCAGTGGTAGAAAGAAGATCAAATTTAGGACAAAGAGATTTATACAATTGAGTGTTTAATCTGAGACAGAAGCTGAAGGGTAGCAGAGTCCCTGCATATTCACTTATTATAATATTTTTGAAAAATATTATTTGTACATCAGAATAATTTCTGAGTTTTCCAGTGCCCTATGTTAGCTTCACAGCTCGCACTCTGCCTTGTTCACAGTCAACCTTGACTGGCCAAAGATTTCTCTCAAAACTCACCTTCACTTTCCCCGTTGGTAAAGCAAGAGGACTTGCTGTGACCCTTGGGAGGGCAGACCACAGCCTGGTGTTTTGTGAAGCCCTTGGACTCTCACCCACACATACCCCAGCAGCTACAGCTTCCTTTAGGGGCTGGAGCCAGCTCCGTGTGCACATTCCTCACACACTTGCTGTATTTTTGCCCTTCTTCATCCAGCACCTTGTAGCTAAGGTTATTTTTCTAAGAAATAGTGAGTAGTTTTCTTCACCCTTTTCAGCCACAGAGGCTTTGAGGAGAGTGAGAAAGCATTTCTTCATGAGGCAGACATCTTTCTGGGGGACCCAGCAGGAGGCTGAGCCCTGCGTGTTCTGCTCTGGCATAACTCATGGCACTGGCCTGGCTGCAGCCTTGTGGAAGCTTCTGCATTGACCTGGTCCTGCAGCACAATGGGACAAATGCACAGCCAAGTCATGCCAACCCCCTGGAAACCTCCACCCAGTAGTCCCTGTGTCCATCTAGGAGCAGATGACCTCCAGCTTTCAGTTGTCAGCCCCAGGGAATGGATTAAGGTGGAGTCCTGGCAGATGTGATGACCTGGGCACCTACTCACTGGAAAGAGCCCTGGGTGAGGAATGACCTGTGCTGCAGTCTGGTTTTGTTCTTCCCCCAGTTTGGGCTTCCACAGCATTTACCTTCAGCTGCCTGAGAGTACTGGCTGCTAGAAAAGCTATAAGCCTTGGGCCAAGTTTGCAGCCTGTCTGTTCCCCTCGTGTGGCTCTGGTGAGAAGCAGCTAAATCCTTATTTGAGCCCCAGCTGGGTGTCATCCTTTGGGTATGAGAGGCATCACCAGAACTGGTCTAAACAGCAGAACGTAGCCAGGGTCACTCAAGCAAGAGGGGAAAAACACGGGTAAATAAGAAAAAGGTTACTACGCGAGGAGGGCTCCAGGAGTAGGAAACGTGAGCCTTCCTACCCATGCCAAGAAGCTCTGCCCCTTGGAGGGAGGCAAACTGCCTGATAAAGCTGCCCAGCAAAGCCCTTTCTCAGCGTAAATATAAACTCAGTCTCACCTTTCCTTAATAACTGCAAAGTTTGTCTCTCTCTTCAGTGTCTTACTGCCTCCAGACAATGATAAATGGTTGTGCTGTTTGATACAGCTGAGAGGCTCATAGCAGCACAGGATGAAATTCAGCATCTTGGTAGAAAGGGTTACTCCCCAGGAATAACGCTGTGTCCTGGCTCCAAAGTGAGAGATCACAAAGATGAAGGGACAGGGAAGAAGTTCAAAAAGTCCAAGTGCAGAAGACAGGATGTTGGCAGACCCTGTAGCACCTTGTAACATTCAGTCTCATGGGGAATCACAGAATCACAGAATCTTAGTGGTTGGAAGGGACCTTTGAGATCATCGAGTCCAACCACATGAAAAAAA
>VXBJ01003323.1:1306-73633 GCA_013400055.1 Nycticryphes semicollaris | reverse complement strand
TTTGGTTGGGTTTTTTTTGTTTTTTTTTTTTTTTTTTCATGTGGTTGGACTCGATGATCTCAAAGGTCCCTTCCAACCACTAAGATTCTGTGATAACGCTTGCAGGTTTTTTTCCCCTTATGCTCTGGTTACACTGCAGAAGAAGTTTTCAGGCTGAGGACTGCAGATAACTGGAGCCCACAAAAGGGTCACTAAGGAAGGCAGCTTCACACATTCTTCACAGCAAACCCCGTATGTGAAATTGATAAAAGAGTCTCTGCCTTCACTGGGAAATTTTTAGCTGTCCATAAATGAAAACAGTCAAAAAGCACTTGGAAAGACATCAAAGTTTAAGCTACAGGCCAAAAATGGCTAGTTTTCTTTGTAGCTATAAAGAGTGCTGAGGGATAATCAAGGAGGGACTGTCACTAAACTATCTCAGAAGACGCATGGTGGCAAAACGCCTGCCTTGGCCCTAGGAGTTGCTTGAGACAAAACTGGAGATTGGGCCTATTGAACATTTTTTAGTTCTGTGAAGCACTGTGTAACCCCCAAACTGATATGGCAGGAGAAGGAAAAACAAGTATAGTTTCTATAAAGGAAATTTATGCTTCTGAATTCTACTATAATCATTGGATTATGGTGATAAAAGCATAGATAGTGGGGAAAGACAAAACCTGTGTATTTAAAAAATTAATTTAAATTAGTCAGACCAGGAAATATATTGATAAATTTCTAAAGAATGTCAGACACTCAGATGAATAAGCAGCACAATGTCATATCTTATGCCAAATACTCGGTCACACGGGAAGGAATGGATTGAACACCTCCTGCAGTTAGAGCATTGCTGAACTCCAAATTAAAGGCACCCATAAAGGGAATGGATCTGGGCATATGTGCACAGCTAAATAAAGAGCAAGGCTCTCTGCACAGCTGTAGCCTGAAGAGTAAACAAAATGTTAGTATGCCTAAAGGTTGGGGTAGGCAATATTGTGCTGCTACCGTATAACCTGACGGAGCCCTGACCTCCCACACGTTGCTTAGCTCCCATTATCCAGTTGCAGAAAGACACACACTGAAAATGTTCAGAGATTGTAGAAAATTCCTTGTGAAAACAAACTGAGAAGACTGGGATGGTTTGTCAGGACCTGGAGTGCACTAATAGGCCTTAGCTTTAAGAAAATGAAGAGCTAAGAAGGAGTACAATAGGGATATACTGGGAAGCAAGCTAATTTATCTTTTCTGTAAATACAAGGCAAGAGAGGAATCAACAGGATCAGAACACAGTGTATTTTCAACTGATAATAGGCTCGTCATATGACAGTTCATGGTTAACCTGTGGAACTCACTGTTGCAAGATATCATAGGGGCCAAGAAGGATGAAAAACCAGGCTTCTCCAAAACTTCCATACACTGATGATGTGATGTGGGGAATATTCTACAACAGTCTGAATTTTGACAGAGATGAACTGATCTTGCAAGTACTAAAACTCTGATTGCAAACATGAGGTGGCATTAATTCAGTGCAATTTACAGTGTAATTCAAACCATGGATACTCAGGACTGGGAGCACAGATCAGAGAGGAAGGTGCCCTTCAGGTCTCTTCTCACCTAAGACTTTTGCCTCCTATCTATGAGCAGCTCTGTCAGCCAGACTCCCTCTGATCATGGTTAACTAGACCTTTGCTATTTGTCAAACAATTTATCTTGCTGGTTAAGTTCCTAGGCCTAGGAGCCAGTGGCACACCAAAAAACTGCCATCATTTGTACCAGGAGCTCTCCACCAGCATGAACTGAACAGCCAAGCATCAATCAGCTGTTCATTCTGATTGTGGCATCTTTCTGCAGAGAGAGCAGTAAAAGTAGCAACTGTTTATACATTTGAAATGTGCTACTGTCTAGAACATCTAAATGCAGCCTTGGAATTGCATATCATGACTTCATTTATCTCTTTTCTCTATAAACATAGCATGCATAAAGCCCCCTCAAACTGGAAGTTTTTCTGAACAGTTTCCAATCTGCCCAAGATCTTTATGTAATGGGTCCATGGATGAGAGCTGAGGCAGCTTAAGAACTCCCTAAATATCGTTTGGGCACAGGACAAAGTCATCTCTGTGACTGTAAAGAGCTTGTTGTGAACTCTGAGGCATGAACTCTGAGGACTATAGTGTACTGGTTGGTATATGATACATGGACCTGGTGTTTAAGAGAGATGCTGCATTAGCAACCCTGGTCTCTGTGGGATGTACCTAAATTCTAGAGTTGTCTCCTGGGTTCAGAGCAATGTTTCAGGTGTCCTTGGAGGAAATTCAGGGAAGAAATGGTAAATGGAGTCAAGCCTAAAGAAGAGCAAGAGGTTTGCAAGCGTTTGCGGGAAGGAAGGGAACTACTGAAGTGCTGGAGTTAATTCACAGCACACTCCTCACCGTTTCACTTCAATCCACCCTCCTCCAGATGTTTGTCTATAAAACGTTCATTCAAGCTTCATGTCTTAGCTAAAAGGGTTGATAGCAAAGATCTTTATCCTCGGGTTGGCTACTATTTTGATGAGCAAAATAGACAAGCGCTGCCAGAGAAGAGCCTGTTCTGTGTGCTATATTTGTAGCTGTGAGAACACAAAAAGATATGCCTTTGGAATATAATTGCCTGATTTCTCAGATGTCCTTCTGGATCCTGTCCTTGCAGCTAATTTTCCTATCTCCAGGTTTAATCTCCAGATTATTCCAGTTGGGTACCCTGAGTTTTTGAATACAGGCACTGACGGTGGAAGCTGTTATTTCTCTGGAGAAACCTATTCTCTGAGTGTTATTGATCACTGATGTCCTTAGTCTGCAAATGGGAGAACAAGAGGAGGAGGCTGAATGGCTTCTTGTACTTGGTGCAGAAGCTGAGTGATCTGGGGAGCTTGGACTGAGCTCACCTCTCTAAAGTGGAGATGTGGCTTTCCTGTAGGCATCATAGAGACAAAGCTCTTGCAAGTGTACGATAGAAATCCTGCACGCAGCACATGCCAGAGTCTCTCTGGCCTGCAGAGCATGGAACTACCCATGATACAATGTCCTGTCCCCAGCCACTACTTTTTAGGGGTAGATGGACACATTGCCCTGTTTAGAAAAGAGCAAGAGTGACCCCATTTCAGCCTCAGCACATACTGGATATGCTGTCTCTCTTCCTACTGTGGTGCATCATAATTCCACAACAGCCAGCCCAGGCCTTGTTTCCTCATCAAGCAACCAGCACCCAGAGACCTGGGCAATTCTCAAAGCATCTCCTCCCTTCTATCAACATTGTTATATGTCCCAAAGCCCAAGAGAGACCTTCTGAGTTTAGTTTTTTGGGGCTTTTTTTTTCGCTTGCCCCAGGAGAATGCAAGGTTTTCTGCCTTCTTTATTCCCCTTCTCGTTGTGAGAATAACAACAGCTGAAGGGAACCGAACGGATCAAGCTGATGACCCAGATGCAGCAATGGGGACGGAGCATACTGGGGCCGTGCACATGAAGAGCTGAGGCAGCACTTTCCCCAGCCCTGAGCACTGAAGAGGGGCCAGAGTAAATGAAACCTAAGGGTTGAAAAATGATGCTGAGAAGACTGGTTATCTGTCTGCATTACATGGTGCTGGGTAACAGGGGGTTGATCACACGCTGGGCAGGCAGCGAGGAAATCTCTCCCTCCTGCAAACAGATTAGATGTCTGCTCCTGATCCGGTGTTTTTCCAGAAGCTCCCAGCTAGGAGAGCAGCCAGGAAGAACTTGCTCTCCAAGGATGAGCCAGGAATGAAGATACAGGGGAGAGAGGTTCATGATGACAGAAAAAAAAAAAAGAAGATATTAAATACTGGCAGCCTGCAGGAATGGGCCAGGAAACCCAGCAATGTGGGAGTCTGCAGAGGAAGAACAACTGGAGGAGATGGGCTCCAGTGTGGACGTCTCAGAAAGGTCTGGAGGACCATTGCCTGGAGTGTGTCCCTCCCTCCTGCACAGAGTGAGATCATGTGTGCCCATCAGCCAGGGATGGTCCCAGAGCAAGTACCAGAAGATGGCACTCCTGGATGTGAAGCCACATTGGAGATGCACTGGACTGACATGCTGGGGACGGCTCCAGTCTGATCATGCTGGGGATAAGCACCATGAATCCCATTGAGACTGCCTCCAAAGGTAACTCCTGCCCAGCTCTGGTGCTGTGAAGGACCTGGCCATGTGGCAGCTGAAGCTGTGGTGGCAAAAGCACAGCCATGGTTCTCCTAACTGTGCCTAACTCTGACACATCCACCCCGGGAATGGGGTCGTCACTCTCCATGGCTCTTCCCTCTACTGTGGAGTTTAACCCAGGGCATGAGACTCTTCACCATCCTGAATTGCCTTTCAGGCCTAGAGAGCTGAAGCAAATGTATATGGAAAACAGGGCAAAGTGAAAAACAGATCCAAAGAAAATCTGAAAAATGGAGCAGAGAGAGAGAGTTCCCATGAAAACTGTTTTTTGTACAGGGCAAACTGCAGGCAGGCCACATTTGGGCCACGTAGCATAGGCTTTCTTCTAGCTAGAAAAACAATTGCAAACCAAATACTGAGTCACTCTTGGAAAAACAAAATCCACAAAACCTTCATTTACAGGAGTGGAAGGTCTCTGAGATTTGGTGAGATCTGCAGATGTCAGAAAAATACCTTGCAGGGTTCAAGTGAAGCTTGTCCCAGCATGGCCAGTTCCAGCCTTGGTAGGAGTGGGAACTGGGCTTGGGAGGGAGGATGAGGAGTGTTTGCAAGAGCCCAGGCTGGCAAAGGGGGAGTGCAGCAGCCTCAGGGAAGCATTGCCTCTTCCCTCTAGGGGTCATGGTGACTGCACTAAATGAGCCTCGCTGGGCCAAGCCTTGGTGTCCAGCTGCCTGTCCTTAAGGATCAGCTTTGCGAAGCTCTTGTGATGGCAGCTATCAACAGAGAGGTGGATATGCCCTCCCTGGGGACATGCTCAAAGAGGAGGTGTTATTCTGTGGCTTCCCAGCATCTTTAGCTCAGCAAACAGCATAGCAAGGAGCTCTCAGGCTTTGGTGTACCACTGTCAGAAACCTGCCCCATTTGGCTTTGCTTTGCCGAGCTGTCACCAGCCATTCCCCATGAGGATCCCACCAGTCCATCTAAAGGGGTGCTCTGAAACCAAAGAGGGACCCAAGCTCTCGTTTCAGCCTGACAGACCCAGGGACACATTCACAGTGAGGACACAAAGGCAGGTGGTACAGGAATAAATAACCTCTGCCATCAACCAGGTTTGAGCAGTGACAGAGGGAAAGTCTGTTTTGGAAGAGTGAGATGGGTTTTAATCAGCACACCATCCTTGCTGGGAGCACCAGGCTGAGCAGCAGCAGAAATCTCTTCTGCTCGATCCCAGCATAGTGAGATCTCTCAAAGCCTGGGGAATTGTTGCCAATATTTTCAGGGTCACAAGTGCCCCACATTGCGGGTGACAGCTGCTGAACAGAAAATGGTCGGGGGAAGCTATTAATTTGTTTTCTATTGAAGTTTAAAAATAAATAAAAAAAATGTTTTCTTACAACCATGACCAAGAAAGGAGGCAACAGCACAAGGCAAATAAACAGTCATTAATGTGCCTCAGAGATATGTTTATGCTTCGTTCCTGAAAATCACAGCCTCTCGGCAGTGCAATTCTCTGGGCTGGGGACAGGGTGAGGGCTGGGAAAAGTAGCCCAGCTGGAGGAAGGGGACAGCCACCATGTGTGAGCGTGGAGTCATGTTCAGCCAAGGACAGCTGTCATGTAAGGGGGCAATGGTCAGGTGTGGGGTCTTACTTCTGCTTTCCCTTCAGTTTGATGGTGGGGCTCAACACTGGGCTCGTGTGCATCCTCTGCCAGAGCGTAAAAGAGTTCAGAGTTTGCCTTGAACAGCCATCCTCATGAGAGAGGAATGTGTCATCTTTAATAGGAGTGAAGGCAAAGCTTGGAAGGGCCTACAATGTTTTGCCAACAATTTATCTTACTTCCCACTCCCACTCAGAGCCTGAATGTCTCTGGCCTCTATCACAGCAACGGAGAGCTTCCCTGCAGGCAGAACACACGCAGTCCCAGCTCAGTCACTGGCGAGCAGGTGAGAAATAGCCAAGCCACTCCCCAGAATGTCGCTCTCTGTGTCACCAAACAGCGGATGCACCAGGGAAAGGGGGTGAGTGCTGAGCCCAGGCTGGGCTGGGAGGCAGGCATGAGGGGTGGGTGGCCGGGGACACGTGTGTGACCTGGGCAGGGAGCTTTCTAGAGCGAGTCCCATTTGCAGTGAAATGCTCTGCTCTGCACACCCTGATTCTGTGGGCTGGGACGCAGTCAGACAATATTTATCCCCTTGGAGATTAAGTGATAAATGGTGACATCTGTAGCTCTGGTCTATGTAACCTGAGTCATATAAAACCCACCCCAAAAAGCTGGGCTGAGATTCTTTCCCGAGCTTTGTTTGTTTGCAGCCCTTGCCCGCTTCTGGCGGCTGCAGCACAGCATGGGAAGGTGCTGGGCATCTGTGCATGGGCTTGAGTCTCTCCTGGATGGCTTTGAGTTTCTCTTCCATGCCCTGGGTGCAGAGTATACACGAGGAAGATCATTTTGCTGAACTATGGAGGAATCCGCCACTGCACTAGACCATTTCTGAGGGACAGCATTGCCAATGACTGTGTTTCTAGCCCCTAAGGGGTATTTACAGAGAGATTTGGAAAGGATGGTGCTGGATCATTTTGGAAGAGCTGTGATGGTTTACCAGAGAGGCAAAAACCATGGGCCTAACCAGTAGCATTCATCAAACAGCTCTGCATTTCTCATAAGCGACGTTAGGCCCCAACCTGCTTGAATACCTCTCAGGTCAAATATGTTCTTCTTCCCCCAAACAGTAGTGTCCCCTCTTTAAACAAGAAATCTTCCATTTCCTGGTGCAAACCCACAAAGCCCTCCTGCCGTACCCTGCTCCTTCTCACTTGCAAAGTTGTTGTGTTTCAGCGATGAATGCAGTAATCCCTGCTCATAAATTATATTTATAGCGTGCTCTTGTATCTTATGGGATGAAAAGCACTGAAACAATGTCAGTTATTATTTTTGCCATCTGTTCAGGGTTCAGAGCAGTGAGTCCAGTCCCCTTTAGGAAGCATTTCTCCATAATTAAGAAAATGTCACAGTAACTGTTTATCCTAATCAGGGGGTCTAGAGCTGGGGAGGCTTTGAAGGCTACAAGCCCCTGTCTCCCAAGACAGGCTGAGCTTTCCTCAGCTCCCTGATGAGATTTCGCAGCGAGCAGGGGACGGAGGGAGAGTTGTGTAGCAGAGCAACAAGAGTCCTCAGCTCACTTGCTGTTTGTGGAAGAAGGCAAAGGCAGAGGCAACTGCTTTGACGCCGCTGGCCTTGCAAGGTTGGTGCTTTGCCAGTTCCAGAGGTGAAAGCCCCACTCAGCATTATGACTCCTCGCCCCTGATAGGCAGCCAAACTCAAGAGCTTTGTTGCCATAGTGGAGATGTTTGTTTATCTCACACATTCAGGAAAGCAACTGAGAATGAAAATAAAAATAATGTGCTATATAAACATGGGGATGCTGGGTGGCAGCACTGGCCACCCCACCTCCAGCACAGGCCAAAGGTGCAAGTGGGCTCAGCAATGACACAGAGAAAATCCTGAAGAAGTTCAACTGCTGCTTTTTAAGCACAAAGCTTTGAAGTTCACCTCTTCCAGCTCAGGGAATTCCAGAATTGCTAGCTGCCAAAGACTGGATGGGATATGAGGGGAAGGACCCATGGGTTGCATGGCCAGTTTCTTGCTCTTTCCCTCTTTCTGCTTGCTGGCAAGAGACCCAGGCAGATGTACAGTTGAAAAAAACTTGAAGAAAATGCATCAGGGTGGTAAAGGGACCACTAGAGGCCATGGTTACTGTTTGAGTGTCATTTTAGTTAAGGAATGTGCTAGACTTGTGATTTGTGTTCCCTGTAACTGCAATTTTGGTTTTTTGGGAGCTTTCATCAAAGCAATTAAGGGCCAAGAGTGGCACCACTTTGGAGTCTTCAACCCTTCCATCCCCAGCAGACCACAAGTCACTCTCATGGACAGCACTGAGCAGTGACAGGAGGCGGCTGAAGAAAGATGGAAATATCCCAAGCAGACAGGATCATGCTTGCTTTTTTCTTTTTTCTTTTTTTTTTTTTTTTTCACTGGCATCACAAATGGCTCCAAATGGAAGCAAAAGGTGGAAAAACAAGCCTGCAGAGCACAAACACAAAAAGCAAACATGGGGATGCTTGGTTTCTAGTGAGGGGAGGCTGGTGCTGCTGATGGGCTGAGTCATCCCCCTGGATGGCGAGGGACACGTGGTGGGACAGGCAGAGGTGGGGAGGTGGCAGATGGTCTCTCCACACCAGCTGGCAAATGGCTTGGTGGGGAAGGTGAGACCTTTCCAATTCAAGGTTGTGTGAAAAGGCTCTGGTCCTCAGGATGTGGCTCAGGGAACACTGTGACTGTGGCCACCTCAGGGACTCAGTGATGCTTGAGTTGTGCCAGACACTAAGCCCAATGCCTCCGTGAGCTAGATCCCCATGCTGCAACATCCCAGTGGCTCCTATTTAAAGCTGTCCCGTGCCTCTGTGCCAGCTCCGTGCTCCACCTTTGGAGAGCCATTCCAAAGAGCAACCCCACCTCAGGGGCGCATGAGTCCTTGCTTGGCTGATGCAGATGTAGTCAAGCATGGTTTTGGCCCTTTTATTTTATTGCTATTTGTCAGACCAGGATAACCACCTCATTAAATCCAACCCTGCCTTGACAAAGCATTGGCAGGAAGACTGCAGAGATCAGCTTTGTCCCTGGGACAACTTAATCTGCCTTCGGGCTTGTAGCTGTTTTGGAATAATAAAGCTCCCCTGTTCGGGTGTGTTCTACAAAAGGTCACATCCTTTCCCAACACCCTCCACAGTAGCCCTGGGCTGTTGTGGGAGAGGAAGGGAGTTCCTCTCCCCACTACAAGATGTGCTTCCAGTCCTCTGCTCCCATTCCAGCATATTCCTCCTGCCCTGCCCTGCCCTGTGAGCTTTCAGGCTGATACGGTTTTGGACTGGCTCCACTGCTGGATGAACATCAGCCCAACCTGAACAGTGTCACTGAGGAAGGATGGTTCTTGATGGCCATTTCATGCATGTTCCTCAAGTTTTGCTTCTCCCCATCGTGTGTACCCATGCACTCTCTGGAAGGTGCTGATGGGAAGGCTGGTGAGCGGTGCTGCTGCGGACATCGCAGAGCCTGGAATGGAGAGACACATCCAAGGTGTGGAAGAGGCACTGCTGTCCTGGGCATGCTTGCATGGCTGTGTGTTGGTGTGTTTGAGCTCTGGTAAAACTGGTCATAAACTGGTATTCGCTCCCGTGTATAGTGTTGATGAAAGAAAAGAGAACGAGGTGCCATCTTGATGAAGTTTGCTGAGGAAAACGTCATCATTTCATTCACCAAACTGAAAGTTATTGAACAAAAATGCTGATGTGGGGGGTTTTGCCCAATCTTCCTGTAAATATTTCTCCCTTTGGAAAACTGACAGCACTCATTTTAACCAAATATCGATACTTTTTAGTGGAAAATATTTCATCAAGCGCATGCACTTTTCATTGCACATTGACATTTCATTCACTTGTTGAAGTATTTTCCATTGTGATAGCCAATTCCTGATCTGATAAAAAGTGGGCTCTAAAGGAACTAGAAGCAATGGTATGATCGTTGCAATGAAGCTGCTGCTGCTTGACCTGCTTGGTTTTAATCTGGTTTTGATAAGCAGCTTCTAAGAGCTGGGCTAACTTTCACTCTGCTCTTCACATGGCCTTAATTTGTTTCTCAGCTCTGCAACACATCTAGCTCCTTTGCAATGTTACTACTTCTGCTTTGATCTGCCTTTACAAAGTTTAATTGCCTGGAGAATAATTAATTTGAGCTTCTCTCCCCATTGCGTAACAGAAAAGCTTGTAAGACCAGCCTGAGCTCTGGCACTGGGTTTCTTCAGAGTCCCATCCCTGCACTGCACCTGACTGCAGTGGCATTGCAGATCAGGGTTCCTGGCCCTGGTACCTTCTTCCCAAAGGAGACCTTTTGCTCCACACTATTAGGGCAGGAATGACTGCAAAACTGCAGCTCCAGAAAGACCTCAAGTGACACTTCCACAACCTGGGGTGCAATACTGAATTTGAGAGGGAGGAAGGACCTTCTTCTGACCACATTTCTGAGAAACACTCCCTGGACCACCTTGAGGTGGATCACCATCCCTTCCTGGTGAGGTCCTTTCTGTGCAAACTACCAAAATCCCATGTAAACCTGTGAGATAGTTGGAGGGGGAACTGTTTGCTGGTCACAGCCTTTCAGGAAACTTGCACTTTGATTCTGCAGTGGAATGAGCAGATGACATTTTTTAAAATTAGGAGGCACTGGTTCTGTATCAGGATCCCCTCACAGCTCTATGCCAGAGAAGTATTTTGTTTGCTGTTTGGTTTATTTTTCTCTTTATTTTCTTTAACAAGGGTCAGAGAGGGATCTGGAGTCTCTCCTGGGCTGCTCCTGCCAGCAGCCACTACATTGCCATTAATTACCAGGGATGACTCTGCTGGAAACCTCACCTAGTGTGGTACAAGACCACTGCTGGTTGGTAGTGTGGCTGGCTGATGGCAAAGCCTGAATGGGTAAACAATATCCCCAGTAATGAGAAGTCCACATAGCTGGAACTGGACCAGCCCAGTGGGAAAAATGCTGACTGGCTTGGACATAAAGGGGCTGACAGCCTTGGGCCACCGTGAGAAAACTCTGCTGCTGCTCATCAGATGGGTATTGCTGAGGAATTAGGACGAAGGGGGGTTGAAGCAAAGCTGTGCAAGGCAAATGCTTTGAAAATACTGCAGGGCTGACTTTCCAGCTTGCTTGGATCTCACAGCAAATGTCATACGTCACCCATATGTCTCCCAATCTAACTGCTCCAGGCCTCACATCCATACTTGACCCTCAAGACGTTTGCTACATAACTCAAAGCTGCCTGGCCCACCTGAGAGTCCAGACCCATGTGCTGTGCTGTGCCGTGACCAGGTTATGGGAGAAGGTGGCACTGAAGACTAAGCTGATCCCTCTAATCACCTCAGAGGCTTTTGATCTCAGGGTTGGCTTGTAAGGGACATTGGACACAGCTTCTACACAGTCACGTCTTATGCCACAAGAGTGGTTGTGTTTGATCTTCTCAACGGAGGAGCTGATCAGACCAAGACTTTCCCTTCAATGTGTTGCATAGTCATTTTTATTTGAGAACACTTAAATTCTGCATCATATTTGAGGCACTTGCTCCCAAGGACCCACTGTGTCAGCAAGAAATGAAGACTGTAGTAAGACAATCACCATTTTTCAGCTTTGAAATACTGTCCCCAGCTTTGATGGGTTTCTGATAATATCTGTGACTTAGAAACTCTGAGTGCCTTCCTTCCAGAAAATAGTTTGGATGGTTACTGTGAAGCATGAAGATTTGGGGGATGTTGGTTATGAGGGAAATGAGGGCATTGGAGGTTCTTTCTTCAGCCTGGGGGAAGAACATGAGCTAGCTAACAAAAACACTTCTGGAGAACTGAGTCATCTATTTAATAAGGTTTCTTAGAGGGCAGTAGGGCACTTCTGCTTTAAAACATTATTTCATTGTGAAGAACCCTGCCTTTTCTCTGCAAAGTTGGTATTTTCATGAATATTTAATGTTTAATGTGAGCCAGAAGAAGTAGCAATGTACAGTTAGATTGTGATTTCATCCACTGGAAGTGTGATCATATTAGAAAACACATGTCACACATATCATTTCTTATTAATTATGCAGTACCTAATAAATTGCTAGATACAGGCTGAGCTCAATTGTTTCATTTTTCCCGTGCACAACAGAGTGGAACTAAGCTCTGCCAGATTTGGGTTTCTCATGTTTTAATTCCTCAGGGGGGAACATGCGAACATTTCTTATCAGAAGCTTAGAAGCAGAGTGAGAAATAACCCTCCACGCTTATCACCGACTCCTGGACCCGGATCAAAGGATATTTGCTGTGGCATAAAGTTCAGTAATGCCTGGCTTAGAAGGAAACTCGTTTCCTGCCATGTGTTCTTCCATGCCTTGTTCTTGGATACACTCTTTATCCCTGGATCTCCATGTTTTTATATCAAGGGCTTCCTCCTCTGTTCAGGTTTATCCCTTATTCCCGGGTAGCACTGCAACTCAACTGTTAAATTGGGTATTTGTTCTCAGTGGAACAAATTTTGGAAAAATTCAGTTTATGGGAGAAGGAAATTATTTACACATTTTAGGTCAAGTTTTGTGAAAAATTCCCCCTTCAACATTTCCCTTCCCCCAAAGGTGACAAAGTTTTCATTTTGACTTTTTGAAAGTAGTCTTTCCCCTGATATTTCAGAATGACCACCTTGTTTCTTTAGAAACATGACCAATTGCTTGAGAAAAAAAGTGAAAAAGAAGAATGAATTCTCCCCAGACAAAACAAGTCTCTTGTTTTGGGTTTATTTCATCTTCTTTGTCATTGTTTTTTTGCAAAACAACTGGGGGGAAAATGCAGTTCTGCTTGGGCTGAGCTGATTCATTTTTCTCTGATTTCTTTGTTCACCAACCAAACTGAAAAATTGGCTGTTCCTACAGTTCTATTTGCAAATGAGCTGGAAAAGCTCCTTATTCAAACAGTAAGACTGTAAGAAATATCCAAGGGATCTCAGGAGGAATAGCCCCAGGGGACAGCATTTTGTTTAGATGCATTTCTCTTGTTCTTCAGTGCAAAATTCTACCTCCTGCAGAAGAGAAACACAATGCCTGTGATTTCAAAATGGCTAAGACTGCTTTTTAAGAAGCAGGCATTAGTAGGGCGATGTAAACTATCCCATGAGCCAAAGGTGGATATCCCTGTGGCCCTGGTAATATCATCATGCTTGTGGGTGCAAAGAGGTAATGGACTGTGCAGACCTGGCGGAAGGGAGGGACCTCGGGCTGATCAAGAAACAGCCGGAGCAACGGAGGGAATCCATGACTGGGCTCTGGCTCTGTTTTTCCACAGTTATTTTTACTCCTAATGAACCCTTGGTCCTGGTGGAAATGAGCTCAGTCTTACAATGTTTCCTGTGATTACCTGCCAAGCCAGAGGAGCCCGTCCCATCCCAGCCAGCCCCGCTAGCCCCTGGGTGCTGCAGAACCCTGCCTGGGGGTGACAGCAGCCACCACAAGACCCACCACTGGCTTCTCCGCTGGTGCCTGAGGTGGATTGTGTCCACGGGACAGGCAGGGGGATGTCCTACAGATGGAGGACAGGCAGAGGGGATGACCTCCCTCCATCTCACTGGGAGGACCGGTGCCAGAAGTCAGGCTCTGCACCACAGCACAACACGGCGTCTCCTGCCCCATCTCTCAAACCACAGCCAGTGTTCAGCTCTAGGACAGCACCACATCTGTCTTCCTGTACTGCCCAGGACCCCACCAGCCTCCCCAAATATGCAGTAAGCAGTTCTGTACATCCGCCCAGAGGACATTCACATTCCCAAACCATTTCCCAAGGGAACACTTTTCTTTTTCCTAGATCGCTGAGTGGATTTGAGAACAATTTCACAGAAATCCTGGAACAACCATGCCCTTTCCACTGTTACTTGGACTCAGCCACGACACCGTTTAGCTGCTGGGACATTGAACTCATGGGAGTTTTCAGTTATTTGCAATTAGTGATTCATCAGAGAGCCTTGGTAAATGGAGATGGTTTAGCCAGCCATGCCCTACCTTCCCTGTAGATATAGCAAGTGGATATGTTACTGGCAATAAACCAGCCAAGGTGGAGAACAGGTCCCTTTCATCTATGTGGTGTCCTCCTCTTCCTTCCCACCAACTGATAGTTTCAGCTCCCACCCTTGGGAATGTGCCCAGTAGGTCTCTCCAGAGACAAGATGAACGCAGTGTCTTATCACTGGCCCGAAGATTTCTGCCTACATCTGTCTAGGGATGGGAAAATGAGGAGGGAACAGTTCATTATCTTAATCTTTCCCAACAAAACTGTAAAGTGTTAGGTGAGGGAAGTCAGAGGAACCAGATCGGTGCTTTTGAGCGACAGAAAAATTCCTCTGTAATTCCACAGGTCCCAGGAACATCGCATCCCCTGGAGCACCATTTCCAGCAGGGACAGTGTAAACAAGTCAGCCTTAATCTCATTAGCTCAATGATGCTCTTTTTTAGCCTAAATCAGACTGGCATCCTTTTGATGTTTGTCCAAGACGGATTGTATCTCTTTCTAGTTGGAAAGGCCATCAAGAACTCTATTCCTGGACCATAAATAGAAAGAAAAAAAAATTTCTTGTTGATGAACTGTTTTACTGGCAAGTCAGCAGCCAGCACAAGGGAGGCAGCTGAGAAAGCACAATAATCAGAAGTCAAACTTTCTGCAAACTGAGGCTGACTTTTGAGAGGACAAAGCCCCTGCCCCCCATGATGAAATCCCATCACCTCTGCAAGACCTCCAGTCCTGGGTGAGCCTGGTTTTAGGGGCTGGGAACGGCTGAGCTACCTGACTGCTGTGACTTCTGTTTGGTGTCTGGCCATGGGTGGCTTTCTTGGCAGCCACCTTGGAGCAGAAGAGGATGCAAGGCAAGGAGAAAGGAGCAGAAAATCCAGGAGAAGGGGCGGAGGTGTCAATAGAGTTAAGGCAGGAAGGAACTGGATGTAGTGTATCGTTATTCTGGGTCTGGCTACTGGTCCATCCCATCCACTAGCCTCATTATCCTGTCCCTGACCAGATGCATTATGGGATATGTTAGGGATGGCACCCTAAGTGGGAGTTTCTGCACCCCCAACACCACATGCCCCATTGAATGCAGCTTTGTGCGTGTGGTGGCTTATAAGAATGAAGGAGCCAGTGCCATTGGCATATCTACATGGCGGAAAACTTCCCAAGCTCTCCTTCCCTTTTCTCTCCCAGTACCATCCCAGCTGCATCCAAGCCTGGCTGGGAGACTTAGCTCACAAAGGTGCATGTGTCAGAATGGTACTACAAATGGCTTTTCTTTCTTTTCATGTGCAAGAAAGATGGAGACGGAATTAACGCGTATTAATATATGAATGACGGGCCTATTGTTTTTGTAATGGCTGCGGTAAAGAAGCTGATGCTCCCGGGAGTCCATACCTTCAGCCTGAGACATCCATGAAGACAGGTAGCAGTTTTTTTTCTTTCTTCTGCCAAAAAGAGTGGAATAAAAGCCTCACATTATTGCAGGGTGTGGTGGGTGACACCACGCATGATATCACCACCTCGGCAGTGCCAGAGTCTTGGTCTCATGGCGTAGCCCAGTGTCTTTCCAGGTGTGGCATCAGGAGATGGTATCTCCCCCTCCTTGTCACATCCTGCCTGAACATCACAACGTGACACCGACTCTTCACCCAGGGCTTGGTTATTACGGGGAGAGGAGCTAGTTTTGGCTTCAGCTCTGCATTTCAAACCGATGTCGACAGTGCCGTTGTATAAGCCTTTTTTATTTTTTTAAAGACACTCATTTGATACGGTTACTTTAATTAGTCTTTTCCCTGTTATATTTGCTGTTTCCACAAAGCTTGAGCCAAAAAGGGAGATGGACTACAGAGCAGAGGGAACCTGCCCAGTCTCACTGCTCAGGTCACAGTACTAGAAGCAGAAGGAAGAAACAGGAGAAGGTGAATTAGACTTTCAGAAGGCTTTCCATGTCATGAGCATTGCTATTAGTGGACACTGATAAGGGGAATAATTTATTTTTTTTTTTAATAATCAGGATTTCCATTGTGAGCTCATCCCTTTAAGCTCATCCTTTGTTGGAAAAATCCCTTTTTAAGAGGGACTCAGTTCCCGTGGAGTTACATCGAGCTTCCCAGCCCTAAACAGGGGTGCAGAGGCTGCACAGAGGGTTGGGTCCACTCACACTCCTGGGTCCATCCTTCCAGCCAGGAGGGTTCAGAGCTATGGGTGAGGAGAGGAGCCCCGCAGGAAACGAAGAACAGACAGGGCAATCCCGACTGTATTCATGCCCATCTGGTGGCTGACAGCTGATAGAAACTGCAGATGACATAAGCCAGCTCCTGCTCCCGGGATGCAGCCAGACATAGAATTTGCTCCACAGGCTGTGTAAGAAAAGGTAAGCCCAGCCCGTAGCAGGGCTGATGGATCATGCATACACTGGCTTCCTGGGCTTGGGAGGCAGCCAGCAACTATCGCCTTTCAGTGCATCTCAGCTTCCCCATTGGAAAAATGGGGATAAAGAAACCCAGCAAAACGCCGGGTGAGACCCTCTGGTGCTTCTGGGGAAAAATGCAATGTTCTTGTGAAGCTTTGAGACAAGTGCTATTACATTTAACTCTCCCATAGTCTCAGGGAAGATACTGTGCAACTGCCTTAAATTAGAACTTAATGGGATCGTTTTAGTACATAGAAATGAGTTGCATCCAAGGAGCCAAAATTTCTCCTGTGCCAGTGCTGAAAAGGTCAAGTCCCTTCATTGCATCTGCTGCAGCCTGGGAAAAGGCAGCCTGAAAGAGGCAGAGACCACTTCTTTCTTCCAATGCATCCAGAGTAGGTGAGGGGCTTGTCACGGGTTTTACCTCCAAGCCAGTGGGAAGGGTCTGATTTGGCTCTGTTTGCAAGGGGAATAAATTTCCAGGGATTCGATGCTTTAGGGCAGGATTATCATTTCCTTGTTTCTCTGTGGACCAGTATCTCCAAGTATCCTCAAAAAAGTTTTGGTGCTGTGGATGGCTGCCTGCAGGCCCCTGTCTCAGAGCTGTGCCTCTATCTATTATAATTAACTCAGAGAGAGAGATGGTTAATGACGACCCCTCACTGCCTGTTGAGCAGCTGGCTGTAGGCTGTCCACAGAGGGAGAAGGAAGATGGTGGCACAGGGAATCCCACAGTACCAGGTCCATTTGCTGTCACCTTCCAGCTTTACTGCAGCACTGATTTGTCATAAATTCCAGAGCCTGCTGGGCTCCAGAGTGGGGAAAGCTCCCTGGCACCAGGGAAGCTTTATCCCTCAAGTGTGAAATTACTGCATAGGGGAAATGAAGAAGGAACATTAATTCACACGATAGCTTTGCTGTGGAAAGATAATTCATGTTTCCCCTATGCAAAAATGCTCCAAGCATACTAATGGCCTTCAGGTGTAGGTACTGCTGTTAGATTTATGTTTTGTTGTTGGAATGAAAATGGCCTGAATTATTCCTGGACACAAGCCGGTGGCCAGCAATGAGATTACCGGGAGCAGGAAATCGTCCCCGTTGTTTCAAGAAAAATATTCTGGAACTGACATTTCTCATATTTTAGTAAAAACTTAAAAATTTCTAACAGGTGAAGGCGCTCACTTCTGTAGCAGGTATCATCTCTCAAGTAGTTTTGTCTGCACAGAAAAGGAAAAAAACTGGTGCCAAGGCACCTTTTTCTTTCACTTTTCTTTCATTGCTTAGATACAGACTAAATGGGGAGCTAGTTCTTTCTCCACTCCCACTGTTCTCTCTCATTAAATACCAGGAAAGTGAAAAATGCCACCACATTAAGAGTGTTTTCCATCAGTTAACAAACAATCACACCCAAAGTAGGAAGAGAGGTGTCAGCAAGGAAGCAGCACTTCACTGAAGTGTGAAAAGTCTCACTCCCCTTTGGGGCTCTTAGGAATATATAGAGAAAAAAAACCAATATCCGATCTGCAATGCTGAGGGAGGCCTGAATTATAAGGAATTAATGCACAAAAAAGTTACCTGAATTCTAGTTTGCTGCCCTCACTGCTCTGGGTTGGTTAGAAAGATGGAGCCGCTCGGGTGTGAAAGGACTTCTGGAGGTTGTATTGTCCAATCCTGCACTCACGATGAAGAAACTGAAGGTCTTTTACTACCCAGTTCCCTGCAAGACAAGCCAGTGGTTACAGTCTGATTTGGAATTACTTGAGCGACAATGCCTTCAGTGAGGGCATCATCATTCCTCCTTACAGTTCCTGTTCTTCCCTATCTCCTCTATCTACCCAGCCAGGCCAATCCAAGCATGAAGGTCAGAGGAAGAGGCAGAAGGTGCTGCCTTTGTCAACACAGCCCTGCAGCAGGAGGTAGCCAGACATAGCACTGTGAAGATCTAGCTCCCATGAGAGCTGTTTTCAGGCTCAAAGTTTATTAAGGTTTCCCCCAGAGATGTCTCACTTATGCAGCAGCTCTCCTCAACTCATCAGAAAAGGTGGCCTTGTGTTACCAGGCTGAGCTGATGGCAGTTCTCCTAAGCAGGAGTACACCAGCCACTTTACCCATGTATTTTTACTGTGGATCCATTTTGGGGCGATTATTCAGCTTTTCTGAGGAATGTCACTGGAGTTCACACCTATTTCCCAAGGACAAGTACATCTCAGAAACTGCTGTCAGGCTGTTAATCCAGGACTTCAGAACAGAAAATGCAGGTCAGGTTTGAGTCTGAAACAGGAGCAAAGCATCTCCCTTTGGTTTCCTGCAGCTTACAACCTATGCAAGTAATAATTTATTGCCTGGTAAAGGAATAAAAGTCCATTTTATCCCTTGGTTAATGATGCTTTTCACTGAAAACTGACTACTCAGAGTAATATTCAGGTCAGGTTGGACTCACATTTCTGTGTCCAGCAGCAGACATCTGTCTCCCACTCCTGCAGCTGCAACTCAGTATTAATTTCTGCCCATCACAGCAGGGAGATCATTCTGCATTTCCAGTCTCCTCCGGAGGTGCGTAAAATTTTGCCAAGAACATGCCCTTTCTCTAGCCATCCCTTGGCAAACTGGCTGATCTCAGAATCCAAGCACGCTGCTCAGCACCACGCTGGGGAATTGCTAACGACTTCTGCTCATTCGGTTATTGACACACAGGAGCAAAGCGGGACTGTCGACCTGGCACGGGAAGTGAGTGGTACCAGTGCAGGTGTAACAACTCCTGTACCCCTGTGCATGAAAACCTTTGGCATCACTCTGAGAAAAAAAATTATCCAGCATCTGGGACCAATCTGAAGAGTTAAACATCTGTAATGCCCACTAATCTCTTTTCTGCAGGCAAGAGAGGTTTTACGAGCTTGCCAACTAGTATGCAGAAGTTGTAGGAGTCTTAAAAATAAAATGATGGAAAACTGATATGGGAATCCTCTATGCTATAAAAAAAATTACATAGTAATCTTAAGTGAATGTATGGAAACCTAACAATTTAAAGTTTCAACTCACTTAGCAGGGAATAGCCTAGGAAACCTTTGGAGCTCTGTGTAAAAAGAATCGGGGCTTCATATATAAACAACTTGCACTGAAGTTTAACTTGAAGACCTGGAGCTGAGATAGGAAATTGTATCAAATCCACAAATTCCTTTTTTATAAGAAAAAAAGAACACTCGTGGGTTCATATTACAGTAGAGACATGCATATTTATCCTAATAGCTATTAAGGATTTACTAAAGAGAAAGTTTGGAAAAAACAGTCTTTTCAAAGCAAACCCAATACTGGCGGGACTGGTAGAAAGACAAACAGCTTTTGGAACTTGAAAAATGGTTGAGTAATGTTGTTAAATTGACAGAGAGTGATATTCTGATGTGAATAGTCTGCAGAATATATATATGTATGGCCCAGGTTATTTAAGGTCTTAGATTATGCATTAGTTGTTTGATATGTTATATATAGCACATGGTACTAAAAAAACCATAAAATCAGCATCTGCCAGTGGAGCCTACACAATTTCATCTGGAAATAGCCCAGTTATTTTCCAGTGTATATATAAAGATGAACAGTGTTATCTCAGAGAGCACCTGGATGGTAATGGTCAGCAAATATTGCATTATTGATGGCAACTGTTGTCAACATTAACACAAGTAGATGGAATAATGAAACATTTATGCTGACATTATCAGATACAAAATGTGCAGCCTTCATTTGACCACCCCTTGTCAGACAAATTATGTTGGCTACAGCCTGAACAAATTTTTCAGGGAAAAATTTTCTGGTGAAAACATGCCAAAAGTCATGTTATTCTGTTAGTGAATATAATCTGCCACAGCATTACTGCACATGCTACTGGCAGAAGATGCATTTTTAACATTATCATGTTAATAATATATTTAATGATACCATATTTTGTTCTAAAAAATAAAAATAGATTAAAAAAAAAGCAATAGGGGCCAATATCACTTCTTCCACTGTAAAGGTTTCCAAGAAACATTTACAGTGTAAATGTAAAGAAGCCCCAAGAGACCCACCATAAATATATGACATAAAAAAGGCCTAATCACTGGTCCATTTGAACTGAGACCCAGACCCTTTTGTACATGGGAGGATGAGCCTCTTCCCTAAACAATTTATATAAGTGTTGCAGTTATGTACACTGTGGCTGGAAGGAAAAGGAAACAGGGAATAAATTCTGCTTTTTCCAAGTATTTTATTCAACCAGTCTTTCTCCCGTGGTATTATTCTTGGAGGTGGATGATTTGAGCTGGGTGAAATATGCCAAAATGCCATGGTTTCTCCTTTTATACACCACGGGAATTTGGTTCCTGTTGACAAGTTGCAAGTCATTAGCATAGACAGCTTGCTTAGGAAACAAAAACATCCTGGCTCCAGATAATTGTTGTGTAAGTTCTTGGTGTTCTGAAAAAAGAAATAAATAAATAAAATCCATTAAAATAATTGGGCTCCTAATTTGCTTGTTCAGAAGCAGCAGTATGTATTTGATTCCCTAGGACAAACTGTCCTACTTTGGAGAGGAGGGGACACTCCTCATCCAGGTCCAGCACGAGCTCCAGAGCAGCAGAACAGGTCAGTTTGGCTCAGGGTGAACAACACCTGATGCCTGTAAAAGTTCTGGTTATTTGTTTGTAACCGATGCCAAGGTTTGAGGAATTGATTGCTAAAGCCAACAGCCAAGCTGAAGAACACTCATGGAAATGCATCTTCTTGGCCTCAGGTAGCTGGAAGGCAAAAAAATCAAGTATCTTTCATTATGGCAACGGGAGTTGCTGGTTCTTCAGAGTGTTTTTTTCTCCACAGACAAGACTGGGTGCTCATGGTTACCTGCTGGCCTCACGAGCTGTCAAGCCAGCAAAGTGGTGAGGCTGGAACATTGGCTTTTATCTCACGTTACCAGTCTCCAGCCAGAAACACTGTTTTCTACAGTTCAGACATACTCTGCACTTAGGAGAAAGGAGGAAAATTAAAAATAGGAACTTCCAGATCTTAGATAGCTAAAATAAATTAACAACCTTCACAGTTTTGCTAACGGCAATCTTCAAATCATCCTTAATTGACTGTGATATTGTGGCAATGGGAACTCAGCTGGCAGCAGGCTTGCCTTCCTTAGCGACTCTGTGGAAGTACCTAGATCCTTCAGTCACCTGAATGCTGAGTTTGGAAAACTGAGTCATACCCTTTTGGAGCCATGATGAGATGCTTTCTGTACCCCTGTCCAGCCCAGGTGGGGCTTGCAGAGCTGCTGCCCATGTCTCAGCCCAGCCTGCGCCCCTTCCCACCTCCCACCAGCTCCCCAAGCTGCCCACGAACCACAGCAGGAATCAGTGCTGGTTTGTAGGGGCTGTACCGAGGCATTTATTAGAGCTTCAGGGTCCCCATCATGTCTGAAGAGGGAAGAATTATTTCACACTGTGATGTTACAAGGATCTGCTCCCATTCATTTCCAGGGATGAGCTGCAGGGCTGCCTGGCCAGCAGCAGACAATCCCTGTAAGCCTTGCTGCAGAGTAGGATACATGCAATAAACGGCTTTTTAAGGCTAATTTAATGCCTTACCATCACTCCAGTTATTAATCTGTTTGCAGCAGAGGTTTATTGCTGTGTATACCACAGACCGATAAAGATTATCACTGAATTAATTCACAGCTAGTGTGTTTTTAGGCTTGAAGCCAAACCCTCTGTGTTATCAGTATGAATAAATACTCCAGAGTAATTTCTCAATGAGCCTATCTTAAATAGACTTCTAAAGCAAAACCTTTTGAAATAAACCGTCTTTAAAGTAAAAAGAACAAATGCCACCATGTTCAGGATGGCGAAATTTCTTGCATGACACTGTACATGTCCGAGACATTTATGATAGGGCTCAGGGTGTCCATAACCCAATAATATTGCCCAGTTTCTCTAGACTGTAGCAGAGTTTCTCCCCTGGCCCAACTCTCTGCATCCTGCTTTGAAAAGGTACTTGCAGGGGCTGTGCAACCTTCCCGGTTCTTGAGCATTGACCTTCAAGGGCCCTTCTGTCTTCCCACTTGTATTTTCTCAGCAGGGCATTGAGACTTTTGCACTTTCAGTGACTCTTGCACTTGCCATTTCTAACCACGGGCAGTGAAACGCTCTCCCTCACTGCTGACTCTTTAGGAGGAGCAGAGAGTTAAAAGAGATCACTAAAGCTATAGCGGCTGGTGATGAGAATACACTCAAAAGAAGCCAGAAATGTTTGGGCATTGGCCAGAGTCATTTTATGTTTGTGCAAATGACAGAAAGTTTCCATCATCTGTTGAAAATTATGCTAAAAATATCTTTCCCTGGAGTGCTGCACATCCAGAGACCTGAGCGGATTACATGGATGCTGGCGGTTTGGAGACCTTCACCTGTGAGAGGAAGGGAAAGAGATTGGAAAATAGAAAGGCCAGGACCTTTTTGATGCTTCAGCGCTGTCAGCTGGGTGATATTTAAGGCATATTTCATCTGAGAATAGGCAAAACAAAGACGTTTCTTCCCTGTACTGCATCTCACAGTGTTAGGGCCGTATTCTTGCTGTCCAGGTCTGTACCATAGGGTTCTGTATGGCAGAGAAGAAACTCTGGACCTTCCTTTAGCGTGGGATATGCATGAGTTTATCTACCTGGCCCTTTTCCTTCCAGGAAGAGTCACTTCACTGGCACTACAAGGAGGTACCCCAGGAGGCTGCACTGAAGCTGGAAGCAATCTTCCACATGATATATAGCACAGGAGCATTTGGAAGACTTGGCTGTACCTCCAGCTTCTGTTTTAGCTAGAAGCTCCTCCATTTAAGATGCTGGAGCACCAAGGGGTGGGTGCTACCATGGTACCTTCCTGGGTTCAATGAGGGATCCTCAATGAGCATCCATAGCTTTGTGGAGCGGCCGTCACCTCAAGGCACAGGGGTGCTGGTCTGTGAAGGGGCTGGGAGAGAGAAGTGTGTGCTGGGGCTAATGGTTTTTTGCAGCAGTGCTTCACAAACAGTCTTACACGTCAGCCCATGATTTATGAGGGGAAGGGAACTTGGCCTGCTTGCCTAGCTGGGCCCTGTCCCACTGTGGAACTGGCTTCTATATCTTAAACAAACTGGTTAAAGAAAAGCAACATGTCTTGTCTTTGCCCTGGAAGACATCCCAGCGCGAGGTCTGTTTGCCTTACTTTGGAAACTGTGTCTGAAAAGGAATTTGTGAAGGGGAGCAGCAAAAAAATAACTGTTTTGCAGCAGCATGGATCCAGCTGTCACCTCCATCTGCTCAGCGGGTCAGGCCATGCTGACATGGGCCACCCTTGGTCAGGCCACCAGCTCCTGCTTCAGGGCAAGCACTTATGTACCATGGAAATGCAGTGCCCAGAGCTCCCTGTCCCTGCACAAGACAGACAGGGAGGGTAGAGGCACATGGAGGCAGATGAGATGTGGGGTGTGTGACTGGTGAGGTTGTCCTGGTGGTGATCTCAGCATTTGGAGAAGGCAAGTGTTGATCTACCTACTTGCCTTTAGGGAACAGCTTTATTTGTACAACCATACGCTTGGTAAATCTGGGTCCCTGCGGGAAAACAAAAGGCTGCTATGTAAGGTACCACCTTGTGGACAGCCAGCAGGGAGTGGAGCAGCAATGAGGTGAAGAGGTCTCAGACTTGCCTTCTCCAACCTTTCCTTTGGAGGAGTAATGTTATCCGTCTCTAAAAAAAAAAATAAAAATAAAATAACCCCCTTCTCATCTGGTATCATATTTGTTTAGATTTAAGAGGACAAGTTCTCTTCTGTGGGCTGAGCATGGCTGGAAGGGGTACTACAAACTGATTACTGAGGATGGCATAACATGCTTTCTGGGACAGCAAGAAGTGATTTACTGTGCCAGTGAAGTGGCAGCTCCATCGTGCCAACAATAACATGTCAAATAGGATCACTTCCCACTCCTGCACACAGCAGCAGGCTCATATGCTTGTATGAGAGATGGCAGCATGAGGTCAAGTAGATTAGTACCGTTGCAATTGTATTAGCCATAAACACATATTCACAATCCCTTACGGAGCGGGCTAAGGCAGCATTCAAGTCCAATTGGCTTTTCCCCTCTCCCAGTAGGAATGCCAGGACAGCATAGAGTCATTGCCAGCTCTGTCTCCCACTCCTGCCTGAGGGCAGCCAGTGTAGGCAAAACCACCACAGCAACACATCTGTGTCATTTAGAAACCAACAGTTGCCCTGGCTTTCAACTGGATTCATTCTCCCACTGTCTCTTCTTCTTCCCAAGAAGACTCTGTGCTCCCTAAACTGTGTTTGAATTGAATGTGGTTGCTGGACAAGGGGATGGGCTGAAGCCCAGCAGAGCAAGTGGCTCACTCAGCCCTGCCAGCCCCTTTTCTGCACCAGATTCACCCACAACTCCCTGCATCTCCTGGAGAAACTGTGGTTGCTCTCACCTCTGGAGAAGACAGGACTCTGCTAGTAATTCCAGAAGCCCCCTGATCTAGCTGGAGGGCTTTGAAAGCTATGAGTAATTAATCTCTCATCAGAACTTCACACCTTTCTTAATTTCTCCAGTGCCTCCAACTTCTCTTAAGTACTCTTTGAAAAGGAGAAAGCATTGGGCTGGCGAATCCAGTTCCTGGCTCAGGGCAAGCACCACTTCCAGTCAGGTGTTGTTCTATGCACTTCTTCATCACCTTCTGGGAAATGCTCTCTCCTCCAGTGAAGGTGAACAGCTTCAGGAGCAATGACTAATTCAAAGACCTGTGATTCCCTACTCTCAGAATACACACAGCAAAAGTTGCACAAGCAGGCTCAATATTCAGCAGGGATGAGAAAATGGGGGGAGGGGGTGGGGAGGTGGTAAATGATGATGAAAGGCATCGTTTGAAACACGGATGTGTAAAGCTGGCTGTTTTGAATAATGTTTGTGGAGCTGGGAGAGAAATGGTTTGTGGCTGTGAGGGACGAGGAAGAGCTATGGGCCAGGAAAAGATCAAATCCCTGGAGGGAAATGCACTTTGGGAACTTTTTTTCTCTCTGCACAGACTCGGTGTTGGTAAATGTCACTAGGCTGCTGTGTGAAGAGGGAGTGTGAACTGCTCTTCTGAAGCAGCCCTGCTTGGAGCAAGCTGGGTTTATCCTCCATTCAGTGAGAGAGGAGGCAATAAACTTAGAAAGAAGTGAGTGCATTTCTTACATTGTAAATCAGTGGGGTTGCACTTGGCTGGTTTGCAGAATCTGGAGGAAGCAGAGAGAAACGAGGGCAAAGCGTGAGGAAAAAGGAAGCATGAGATGGATGCATGGTCTGTACATGAAAATTCGGGGAAATCATGCCCATGTGATAATGTAATAGGACCCTGGGAACCCTCAAAGCCTCTCATCTCCTGCACCCGTGAGGAGCAATGCTAGCCAGAGAACTTTTATTGCACGTTTCAGGCAACAATGAAATATTATACACCTGAATGTTGGGTGCCTGATTGTGGAGAATGCCCAGGAAAGCTGCTGGTTAAGCCTTTAATTGTGGTTATTTTGGGGAACTACTTAATGCTCTACAATAGCTTGCATAAGCTTCAGCTGCATCCTCAGAGCTGTTGGTGACACCAGTATTCCCTTACTGTCCTAAAGGTTTGCTGAGGGCAGTTTAGCTATTTGCGGAGGGATCCAGAAACGAAAGGGCAGGTGGCAAGTAGGCTTAACAGCTTTTGCCAAGGGAGGACACCCCAGGAAGAGAGGCAGGGCTGGTTGTGAGTCCTACCAACCTCTCCTGGCATAGCACAGAAGGTGGCTTTCACCAGCAGCAGAAGACACTGCTGCAGCTACATCATCGTCCTAACGGAATAGTGGCCAGGCTCCAACAAACCCATCATTTTGTTCTGATTCCCAGGCGTGTGGCAATCAGGCTGCCCTCAGGAGACACAGGGTGTAAATCACTAATTAATGCCTCCCGTCTGCACGCAATTCCAGCCCATTTGTGCTTGACGAGATATGCAGCAGAAGCTCCCTGGAGAGAGGTTCTATAATCTGTTACTAATCACTGAGGCTTCAAAACCATTTAAAACCCACATGAGCCTGTGACTTGTCCCCATGCAAACATCAATAATATTCTCTCTGATGCTATGGCCTGAAAGGCTGCAGCTCAGGGGAGGCTTTTGAACACTTTTGTCCCTCAGCCCTGACATCCAACTTGTTTTATTGTTGGTGGTGAGATGTTATTTAAGCTTTTTCCTGCTGTTTGGAGCACGGTCTAGGGAATTGCATGAGAAGGCATAAAGAGACTATGGCACAGTAAGAAACAGAAGACATTACACCTTTCCAGGATATCATGTAAACAAGTGCAGCAGTTTGTAGTAGTAAGTGAAGGTTTAATGCTGCACCAGTCACTGTTGTGTGTTAAAAAGTTCAGGAGACCCTGGCCAGAACTGGGACCCAGTGCGTTAAACATCCATCAGATATAGAGGAGGCGACCCTAAAGGCAACAACCTGATGCCCAGAAAAACCTCAAATTAACCCTCAAATTAACCCTCAAATTAATTCTTGGGTGCTGCCTTAGGCATTTAAAACTTTAATGCTTTAGCTAATATAAAAGTTTACTATAAACACTTCTTGAAATTGAGGCAGCCAGCAAATCTCATACACTTCTGGCTTTAGCTCAACTTGATGAGAATTTCACATGGCATGAAACACGTCCCAGCAAGTGTAATCTGGAACATTGGAGGAAATCAGATTTTTAATTATTCTTGGCATTTCAGTGCCACTGGTTGTCAGCGGCCACCCTGCTGGAAAATGACATCACCAGTGATCATAGCAGAATGCCAGTCTGTAAAACCAGTTTGCCAGCCTGTTTTCCTGTCACCGGGAGGAGTTTTCTATCTGTATATTTATCTATGTTTTCAGCTTTGGAACTTAAAATTTATGGACACCATTAATTTTCTTACAAAAAAAAAAAAATAAAGAGGCTCTAATTTGATGCCTGCAGTCAAATATGGGCATAAATTTTCCCAAGCAATCAACTACACACGGCAGCATTTAGCTGTAGCATTCACGTATACAGACAACTTTTCCAGTATACATCCAGTATTTTCCTAAGTAATTGAGAATTAATTTCTTTGCCAACAATGCTTTTATGAAGGCAGCCTGACTGATTTCTTTAATTAGGTGGCAATCATGCAACATGCTGTTTAAAAATGTACAAAGATTTGAGGGCTCCTGTTGAGACAGTGGCATCCTTGTGTATTTCATGTGGAAGTTTCTCCTGGTCACAGCTGAAGTGGGTGTTTTTCCCCGCCTCTCTGGACCAACCCCTATACAACACAACAAGAAACTCTCTCCCTTTTCAGGCGGACATCCAGTCCAGCCCTTCAGAGCTGCTGCAGTGAGTGCTGGAAGGGACCTGGCAGGGCAGTGCTCATCTCGCCTATCTCCTGGCCAGTGCACCTTGCCTCTGTTGAGCCCAGCCATAGAGAATTTCCAGGGCTGCGAAGTGCAGAGGAGACGGGCTGGAGAGCCGGAACATAATCACAAATACCTCGAGCCAGGGATAATAATCCCTCTGTTTCATGAGAACCAAAGCAAATATTGAAAACGTTAGTTATTTTTCCCAAGAGATTGATTGCCAGCCAAAAACCAGTTTTTAAAACTGTTTCTATTGCCAATATGAAATGCTCTGTTTGTGTAGATATTCTGATGACACCTTAATAGTCTGTTGCTTATCTCTGTGATCTACGGAACTCAGTACACTCTGCTCTTCACATCACTGGCAATTTTGGGGAATCAGTCCTTAATATGCCTCCATAAATGAAGATTTTTTTCCTTATGAGTTGCATAATTTTGGATGTGGCTCTTTGGACTCAGCCTGAAATTTTTCAGGAGGTATTGGAGTGCATCACTGCTTAGTGCTTCTCTGCCAGCCATTTCTTGTGCAGCTTCGGTTTTTACTTTCTTTTCTTTCCCTTCCCTTCATATACTTCTGAGACAAGGATCAGGATGGTATCAGCAGGCTGCTGTGTTTTATCCTATGTTACTTTACAGCTCTTCAGGCCCAAAAGTGTGAAGGAAAGCCTTAGCAGAGAAACTGCTTGGTGATTTGTGTTGTAGCCTTTTTGAGAAATTCTTCACTGAAGACAGTAAAGTAAAAAAACCTTTATTTGACTAAGGTGCCTCTACTAAGCTCATTCCTGATGGTTCCTGTGAACAGAACATAGAGGTTAATGTTTTAACCAAAGTCACATGAGACTGAAAAAACCAAGCTATATCCTTCTGAGCCTTTCATTAAAGATGTGCAGCCAAAACACCATAATGATGATTCAGGCATAATCCACAGCAACATTGCCTAGCAGAAATCAGACACTTCAGGGAGGAGGTAGAGAGGGCACAGTGTTTATGGACCCCTCTCCCAGCCTTTCCAGGGTGGTGAGTGTGAAGCACAGAGACACTCAGAAGTACTGAAATTCATGTGATGAACAAAATTAAATGCCAAGAACCTGGTGGGGGGCAGAAGGTTTAGTCCAGGAGCCAGTTACTGCAATGTTTTACTATATTTCCATAATCAACTCTAAGGGTAAATTCTAAGTGAAAAACACACCCAAAAAACCCCCCAAGAACACACACACAAGTAAGCAGTGGTTGAGGACTTCAAAAGCTGTTTCTACCAGCTGCTGAAATTGGTGAATATTCTTTATGCTCTGCAACCTTGTTCAGCAGCTTCCTAAGAGAGGAAAAGACCCCTGGCCTCTACAGCAGGGCCCTGTAAAGCCAAACTGGCTGCTGCTGCTGCTCCCATAAGTGGTGTGGGGATATGTGCACATAGCACAGCAACCTTCCCCTCCAGAAACAGCTATTTCTTCTCTTTCTCATCCCAGGGGTGGCAGTGGGAACAGCCAGCCCACCTCCTCCAAACCTCTGCCCAGCTCTGTTCCTACCCTTCCTCCCCCTTCTCGGGAAGGAATGGCTCAACTCATCATCCCTGTGCTGCTAATATCCAGTTCTGCCTATGCTGCAGAGAAGCTGTAAGCTTGGCTCTCACAGACTGTGTGTGTGGGAGGGTGTGTTGGTGTTGAAAGTATTTCTATTCCTTCATCAGTATTCAATTTATTTAAAAAATAAATAAAAAGTCCTGTGAGCCATAATGTATTGTTTAATCAGCAGAGAGCTAGTTACCAAATGAAAACGTGTGGCTGAGCCAGTTGCAAAATTCTTGGAAATAATTCAGTGATTGCATTGGAAGGGAAACACCTGAGAGCAGATCTTCCCAAGGGGAAAATGCAACTCTGATTCTGCTCAATCTTCTTTGAATAAATGAGGGCTATCTGGATGGGTACCTTCAAAGAACAGCCAGAGAGGAGCTACAAATAAAGGTATTGAGCTACCTTTCACATTGGAAGCTCGTTTCGCATGGAAGCATTTTAAATGATAAGCTACACTGCAGTGAATCTCAGAGATAAAGACTCTGTGTGAGTGTGTGTGTGTGTGTGTGGGAGGGTCTTGCTGTTAGAGAATAACTTACACTTTTACATTTATTCCAGCCCTTTGCATCACCAGCACTTCAATGCTCTCATCTATTAACTGCGTTTATAATCCATGATACCAAAACCCAGACAGATTAAAGAGCCACGTTTTCAAGCACAAGTGCTGGAAGGAAGGATTCCAGTCCCAGACCTCTAGTGCATCTGTAAGCAGCCGTCCTCCAGATGATGCCCCTCCTTGTATACAGAGATTGTGTCTGCAGGCGCAGTTTCTGCACCACTGCTCCCACACTTGGGCTTTGTTTGGCTTCAGGGAGGAGCATGGAGAACCTCTTGTTGACATTGAAGGACACTCTCACTAAGTAGTCCAGATGCTAATTCTAGTATCAGGAGAGTCTGTGGGTGTTTGGGACCTCTGGAAATTCAGGAAGCTGTTGCCAAATTTACTTTTGTGCCTGTTCATCATCATCATCATCCCATTCACAAGCTTTGTCCTAGTAACTGCTGAGAGCTGCAGCCTGTGAAAAGAACAAAGTCCCCAGACACAAACAAAAGTGGCTGCCTAGTCCCTTACCTCCAGCCAGCCCAAAAACCTTGTGTAGCTCATGTGCAGGAAGACAGCAGAGAGGTAAAGCTAAGACCATGCTGTTCTGGCTGGTTCCCAGTGTGGTCAAAAGCCAAACTAACATGGCATGGTGGAACAAATGCCCTGGCAGGAGGGTGCAGCTGGCTGCAGGACACAGGGTGCCCACACTGTGACAGTAGGTTCTGTGTTGACCCAACAGATATGATGGGGTCACAGGGTACTGGTGGGCTGTGTCCATACCCCGGCCCTTCACCATAGGGCAGGAAGGGAGAGTCTGACACGTGTTGTGTCACCCCAAGCCCTTGTGTCTGCCTGAGTCCCCTGTGTACTCTGAAGTCACCAGGCAACTTGGCAACTTGGACCTCCCATGGTTGAGGGAGATCCACGAGAATCAGAGTAGCAGCATGGGTCGAGAAAGCATGGACAGAGATGAGAGTCTGGGGGCAAGAGGGCGGGGTTGGGATGGTTTGGCAGAGCTCTGCAGGAGGATTTTGAACATTCTCCACCAGAGCCAGGGTTAGGCTTGTTCAGACCTCTCCAACAGCTCTGGCACTCGGCAAGAGTAAAGAGTTAGATGGCAAGCTCATGGTGGCTCTTGTGGTTGCTCAAAGAGGAACCACAAGGAAAAGCAACCGCTCATAAAATTTCTTCGTGAGGATCTTTTTACTAAGCTCAGAGTAGAAAGTGGGAGCTGTTTTGCCAGGTGTATTGTCCAATGGGGCTGCCAGAACGGGCTGCATCACCATCTCCGTTTTCCCAGCTTTGTTGCTGGAAGAAGAGGCAGCTGCCAATTTATTTGTTTCTGCACCATGAATAGGATCAGGGAAAAAGACTGGAAATAGTGGTACAAACTGACCCTGCACATAGTGATAGAGACAGACAATTTATGTCTGAAGCAGTGGAGCAGTTCCAGACATTTTTCATATTCTGTATCCTGTCTTTCATGTCTTCAGAAGTAGGAAAAATTGTTTTCTTTACATTTCAGCCTGGAAAAACAATTACGAATGCTAATTACGTTGACCAGGAGGTGGAACAGGAGTTGGCCAGGAAGGGCTTTTCTTTGCTTGTAAACAGGAAGACTCAACCTTTCCCGCCATTCTCCATGTTTTGGAGATGAAGGTGTCGGAAGGATTTCAAGGAGCTGGACAATGGGACTTCAGTGGGAAAACCAGTATAATGAAGAAATGGTAAAAAGAGAACAGAGCAAAGGCCCTGGTGCTTTCACTCTCCAGGAGCAAACCGTGTTCCAATCCTGCTGGGGAGAAAAGCCATGTGAAGGGTGCAGGCACCTCATCTGCTCTTTGCAAGCTCTCCAGGATTTTTCTGTAACCTAACAACCTCTGTTGAGAGGTTTGGAAACACCCAACATTCTCCCCCCACCCTAAAAGGCAGAGATCACAGAGCCAGAAGTCTGAGTTATATGCAGAGCTCTGTGCCTTGTTCAGTTCCACCATTACGGATTAATGGGGGTCCCATAAAAATGGATGTCCAAGGAGGACACCCTTCATCTTTGCTCAGGTACACCAAATTACCACTCTGAAGCCCAGTGTTTTCCCTCAGATCTTGGCGTGTGGGGTCTTTTAATTGTTGAGCTTTTTTTAGAAACATGGCATTTATGGTAAAAAAGGTACTTAGGTTTTTCTGATTGTACATCTTGACCTTCATCCCTTTGCTGAAGGCACCACCGTGCAAGGTTCTTTGAAAATGTGAATTCTGCCCTTGCATTCTCTGGAAGTACCAGAGTTGGGTCTATTTAATACTTTTCACTTTTCTTTTTTTTTTCATATTGCAAAATACTGTGCATTTATGTAACCTGCCAGAGTTTCCCCTGCCAATAATTTCAAGTCAATTTTACCTAAATCTACTGAAATGCTCACTCAAAATTATTTCACTGAAAAACTATTCATTTCCCCCCCTGCTTTTTGCTATGACAACTAGCTTCATTCCAGTCTGGGCAGTATTTTGTCTTTCTGTTTTCCTCAGTGCAAAATCACTCCCAGAGCTGCTGTCTTTTCAGGGAGCAGAGAGCCAGGGCCACCTCACCACACTGAGAGTGCCATGGCAGATGGCTATGTCTGCTGGGCACATGGCAGTCATCAACTGAAAGTGCCCTGACGGTATCATCTAAATACAAGAAAGTGGGACAGGCTAGACATTCAAGCACTTCAGATGGCAGTGCAATGGGTGGAAATGCGAATATCAAATATAAGGTCTGGCTACCTGTGTGCAAAAAACAAGGCAAAATTACAGGTTTGAACCTCCTTTTATGTTGCATTTCAGGGCACTTATCCTTCCCTCTTCCCAGGACCCGGGGAGCTAGGAGAGAGCTCTTTGATAATGCCGAACAAGTAATTTCCTCTTACTTTGCTTCATTATTCTCATATGGAAAAGGGGAAACAGTAACATTAGCTTCTCCTTGAGGGTATTGTGAAAATGAGCTGGCTGCAGGCTGTAGAAAGCTGCAGGATTCTGAGCTGGCAGTGGCTAGATAGACCATGTGTTATTATTTTATATTGGATAAACAAAGTAATTTCCCAAGGGTCTTTTAGATAACATTGCCTTTTAGTGAGTGTTAATTGACTTTTCTGACAGCACCCAATTTGTCCCTGTGTCCCTTAATCAAAACCATAGCCGTATGGCCCAAATGTTCTTAGGACAAGGCAAACATTTTAAAAAGTAAGTTTCTGTTGTGTTCTTTTTGCCAAAATTGGCTTCTTGTCTTTTGTGCAGTGATTCACCGTGTCCATTCCACTTCCTCCCGTGGCGAAGTGGCAGTGCCAGCCGACGGCCGAGCAGCCCCACTGACGTCCGGGTTGTTCTCAGAAACAGCTCTGTCCTCCAGCCTTTGAAAAACAGGAATCGCTGCCGAGGTGTCCCAGGTGGGACATGCCAGGGACCTGCATCTTGTCCAGTGACTAGGCATTTTGGCAGGAGAAGGGCAGAGGATGCTGTGCTATAACAGATGAGACCTTGAAGCGGTTGGAGCCTGGAGAGACAGATGGTGCTACAAAGCCCAAAGGAACAGAGTATCACCTACCTCCATTAGTTTCCAGAGTCCACAGCCACCACTTTGAGTGATGGCCAGAAGACAAGTAGACATAGTGCTTAGCAATACGGTTTAGTGCTGTCAGCTTTAGGTTGATGGTTGGACTTGATAATCTGAACGGTCCCTTCCAACCTAGACAATTCTAAGATTCTATGATAGAAACAGATTTTCAGGATATTTGGCTGTTTCTTTGCACCACCTCTCTGTTTGTAGTAGCCCGAAGCTTTTGGAGCATGTTCTGGAGCACACAACATATTAGGATCTAACTGCAGGAATAATCCCATGGCAAAGGGTTATGCAGTCAGTAGCTAAGGACATGCCCTCTTTTGTAACTTCTAAGAAAATGTAGATGGCTCCAAGTCCTGGATCTCCAACCAGCACTTTCTGAATAGGGAATGGAAGTGACTTGGCACCAAAAAGAACTGCCCGCCTGGAACTGGAAAGGAAAATCCCTACTGAGCAACTGAGACTCATTGTGTGCTTCTTGGGAACCTCTGTCAGAGACCCTTTTCATTTTATGGGGCTTTTTCTTCCTTTCCTGGCATCCTGAATTTTCCTTGCTTGGGAAGCTCTGTGAAAAGCTTGGTGCCAGCAATGCCTTCTGACAGCTTTAAATAGGGCTTGGTTGCTCCCCAGGATTGCTGCAGGGAAAAAATGCCAAAAAATGCCTTGGCCGAGGCTGTTCCCAGTGCTGAGACCTTCTCCTACACCAGCAATAACTGGGGAGGAGCTTCCCTGTACTTGCCCAAAATCTCTATTCTTTGTTTATATTCCTTTTTATTGAGGTACAGCAAATTAATCAGCCTTTTGCTTTACTCCTTCACCTTCCAAAATTTCCTGTTGACCTCAGTGTCTGAGTAGCTTGAGGACTTCCCTGGAGAGCACAAAGCATGCTCTGTAAGACAACTTGGGCAACCCTGGGTCCATACAGAGCTCTATCCGTAAAAGTCTCTTTTGACTGAGGTATTCCCCATTAGTCAAATTTTGTGCATTTCTCAAGCTACAGCTACAACAAATACATGAGTTTTGTAAGATTGGTAAATACACTAATTTTCACACCGAAGCCAAGGCAGGAATAGGCCTCAGGTTGATTTGCTTCCAACAGAGGACTGTTGCTCACAGACAAAAATTTGCTCCTTTTATGTCTTTCCTCAGCTTTCTGACATGGCCGGCCTTTCACAAAACAATCCTCAAATGTGATAAAAATATTAAAAACTGAAAGAGTTTTAAGCTTGCCCAGTGCCCAATTCATTCACCTCCCTTGCTCACGGATAACAGCAGAACGTCCTCCTCTCCCAGGAAGTGTTCTCTGGAAGTGCTGATCATTTCTTCCATATCTCTCAGATTTTCTCCCATGATTTGTTTTATCAACTATATGGATTGCAAAATCTTTGGAAAAGGACTACCTCTGGTCTCTCGTGATGCGTAACACCTAGCACAAGCAAGATCCTGATCCTATCTGGGGCCTCTGGGCATTATTATAGTGCAAATAGAAAATAATAATAACAATAGCTCTCAGACATATGAAGAGAGGAATGAGCACAATCAGTCACCCTATAGTTGAGACTTCCACAGAGGTGCTGTGTACAGGCCACAAGCCCATACCAGCTTTCTAGCAGACACTTGTAGTGGGTCCTGTAAAGGGAGGAATAAGCTCATGTTACTGCTTGTGGAAGAGCGTGTGAAAATACTCTGCAATGTTTTGTGTGCTGTGGTTGCACAGCGTGGTTTCCCACCATCCTGTAAGCGTCCTGGGTTCTGGAGATGTTGGTGGGCCCTTTGTGACCGAGTGGGGAATTACAGCTGTGAGAGGTGAGGCAAACTCAGTGATTTTAATATTAAAGCAGGGCCCTCTTTTCCTTCTTCCCACCTCTCCTCCAACCACTTCAGAGAAAATATGTGAGGAAAAGAGGTGACTTGGGGAAGAAAATCAGGAAAGAGAAGGAGAGAAGCTAGGACAAAACACAGCTTTTTTGGCACTCAAGGATATGACTAAACACAGCTTTGGCTTTTAGGCCTGGGGAGATTTGCTCCTCAGCCCAGCTGACCAATGCAGCCCTGTCACCCAGACACATTTCACTCCTGACCACCAAGCCTCGAGGCTGGGAGGAAGGACTGAGCCACGTCTCCATTTGCCAGGGAAAGCAGAAGGAAGAAACTGAGCTTTATACTGGTAGAAAGGATTTTTGATTCTGAAGGATGGAGAGCATCAGGAAGAGATGTGTGGTGTGGTGTGTGGAGAATATGTTATTTTGAGAAGACTAATGCAAAGCAGGCTGACAGGCACTAAGAGAAGCAGCTGCCCTGGGGTGCTAGCATTGACCACATTCTTCCTCAAACATGCTCCAGTCATTTGTGGCCGAGTCCTCAACTGGGGTGTGATACAGAGTGACATTGTTTGTGATGCAAATAGTGTAGAAACCCAGGCTGGAGGATGCAAAAATCTTTCAACCTGGCTTTGGTGCTAGCTCAATAACCAGCAAAAATAAAACCTTGTGATTTAAAAGTTGTCATTTTCTGGACTGCTTAATGTCAGGTGTGTTTTTCAGCCACTTGTGGTTAAAATATAGTGTTGATGCCCAAAAATGCCCAACCTGCCAGCACTGAGGTTGTGTTTCTTTTTCACCTAACAGGTCCAGTGTAAGCTGAGCCTTGTCTGTCCGGAGGACCAACATCCAAAGTTTATTCTTCCAAGACTTCTTTTCAAAACATGATTTCTTTCAGTCCCTGGGCCCATTGCATGGATGGATTTGTGAGCTGACATCGCCCTCTGAGGCCTGCTCCAAAACCCCCATGTGCCATCACGAAGCCAACAGAAATTCCGTCAGACATGGCTGATTTCTGGCTGCTACTTCCCCATCTGCAGCCAAACCATGCAAGGCTCTGGCTTTCCCTAAGAGATCTCTGGACCATCGGAGCTGCCAGATCATTAGTGAAACCAGCCAGGAATCGGTCCATAGCCTCAGCTTCTGCCCTACAAACGTCTCGCCGAAAATTCCACAAAAGCAGCAGCTCAGTTTGTGACTGCCATCCACTGAGGGTATATGTGGGTCAAGTTATTCATGTCAGTTGAACAGCCCGTTCAGATCCAGGGGATTATTCATGGACTATTGGGGGAACAAATGCATTTACACCAAATCCACCAAATCCAGGAGTCAAATAAATCGGTCTTGGATGATTAGAAATGAGATTATCACTTGGATGCATTTCTGTGACATCTGTGATGGGCATATAGGAGTCAGCAAGGACTTGGTTCTTCAGGAACTTTCTGGAACAAGCAGCCCACTTCCAGAGTTTTTTTTTCTAAATTATTGACAGTTTCAAAGGGAGTTAATTCATTGTTGTAGCTGAAACTTTCGGGACAGACTCATGAGGCCATAAAGTGCACAACTGAGCAATTTAACTGGAGCTTATGGTTAATGCATGCTTCATCAGTGGCTGGTGGAAAAGCAAGTAAGGGATTTCAGATTGGAAATACTGTGCAGGTATTTGGAGGCTCAGTGTCAAAGCCATTTCAGCAGGCTAATTCCCTTATTGCTCCTTCCTGGGTTTGTTTTTAGACGCTTGGGCTCATATTAAAGTCTAATCCTCAGCCTTCAATTTTTTTTCTGTCCCAGAAGTACAAAGGTACATGATTTAAGACTGTGAGACGCAGTGTACTTAAAAGGACTTGAGCTTGCCTGGAGAGTCAGACATATATGCAAAACTTTAAGGATTCACTGTGAAATCTCTTCTAATAAGGTCTCCTATTAAGTCTATCAAAACCAGCAGGAGCTTTTTCCATTGACTTTAATGGGCTTTGGAAAATGCCCTGTAACGCAGCAGGGAGCCACCACCTACCAAAATACGCTCTCCTGAAGCAAGCACCACGCTCTTTTTTGGAGATTAGATATCTGAGCAATTTAGGTGGCCCCTGGTGGCCCTTAAATCATGGTGCTCACCGTTTCCCTACCCACTGGAAGAGCAGACAGGTTCTGCTGGAAAAGGGCTGGTAGAGGGACGGGGCTAGGGTGGCTTGGATAAGGGGCTGATGCCACATGGGAAGAGAGACGCTTGCTGGAAAACAGCCAGGAGAAGAAAGCTGCCCAATGTCTTCTTACTTATCGCTGCCACTTCATTTTGATAAAATCCATTGCCTATGCAAGGAGAAAGTCAAGGCATTTTTTGCCAGGCTGATGCGTATTTGGGAAATGGTGAGAACTGGGAAGAGCTGGCAATTCCCCATGACCCTCGACTGGGTTGGTTTGTATTGCCATAGTTATGATTCAGTTGTCTGCTACTTGCTAATGTCAAAGCATTATTTCCACCAGCCTTAAAGAACACGAACAGCTAATGAAACACCCCTCCTTCCTATTTCCCCAGGAATAAACATCAACAGTCACATAACTTCTGTTGTTCTTTTGTACCTTCTTGGGGTTGAGCTGATTTAAGAGGTCAAGCTGAACACAGTAACTGTATACACCTTCCCTGAGATATGGACATTGGTCCAGGAGCCAGACATTCAAGGCTAATTATAGACCCTGCCCAGGAAGAGGAGAGGGCAAGAGGCTTGCTTCAAAGGAAAACAGGCAGGGGCAATCAGAAATATTTGGGAGAGCTCTGCTTCCTGCAAATTCCAACCAACACCATGGTTTGTTTCACTGGATCACTAAGAAAGCAGTTATTAAAGAGGAGGGCTTCTTTTCAAGGCCTCTATCACACATACATCCCCAAAACTGCAGGGAGGTGAAGTGGGGGGAAATACATCCTGATAATTTTTTTTGGAAATTACCTTAGATTGACATAAATTTCTCCCTGGAGCCTAATGTTCCCAGCGCTTGTACAGCTGCCTGGCTATAAAATAATAGGGAGATGCAAAGTGGAGCGTTTTGGCTTCTGGCATGAGAACAGATGACACTCTTAAGCATTCCATTTCATGTGAGAATGAAAGACCCAGTCTATATGAAGAGAGAGAAAGAGAGGCTCTCAGAAACCCTTCTAATGAGATAGAGGAACTCCCACTTTAGGAGACTTCTCTTGCTGCCAGACAGACACAAAATGCTTATATATAGGCTGTGCTGCATAATGCTACAGGGACTTTTAATCCTTATAACCTGTGCCACAAGTGCATGGAGTGCTTTCCCAGCCCGTATGGCACCTGACACCGTGGCTGCATCCCAAGGAGCCCAGGCCAATGTGAACCCAGGGGGTGACAGGAGGAGCCTGTGAATTGCTGGCAGTGACTGGTGGGAGGACAGTCTGCTTGGGAAGCTGAGAGGATTGAGAGGACTGGTCAGGTAAAAAGGACTGTGAAGAACAGTGGGGAAGAAGGGAAGGAGCAGAGCTGGGACCAGGTGAACAATGTGCTCAGTGGAAGGGTGGAAGAGTAAGACGCATGGAAGGAACAGCCTCAGCAAACACAGGGTGGGACTGAGACGTCCAGTCCTGAGTCCTCTTAGACACTGCTACTACCAACAAGGATTTGACTGGGAATGGCATCATCCAAAAGATGTAAAATGCCCGGAGGCTGCATTTGAGTGAGTTGGCTGTGGCAAAGAGCAGCGCTGGGATTCACCATGTTTGCAGGGAGCCAAGGGAGGGCATGCAGCCTGCTCTCCGGACCTGAGGGGTGAAGGGCATTGCATTCCCTCACAGGAAGACGCCAAGTAACCCACGAACAGCACAAAAGGAAACGCGCCTTTTGCGAAAACAAAGTCATTGGGATTCTGGACTTCAAAGCTCCATGTTACGCCCAGTGCCGTTTGTTGCTGTATTTGTGGTGGCGGGCAGCCAGGCCCGAGAATTAAAGAGGGGAAAAACCACATTATCTTGTTCTGCTGAAAACCTGCGTCAGCACTGCAAAGAGGGCACCTGGAAAGCTGGAGTCTTAGAGAAGGGAAAGACTCAGAAAGGTGAGTTTCCAAATGCATCAATGTATCTTGGGAACACAGTCCACTTTAAAAGCTGACCTACATGAAACTTTGTTTTCCACATCCCTTTTCAGAAAGTAATGAAGTCATCTAGATGTGAGCACTTAGTGCAGCAGACCCCAAATACATTAGAATTCTGAGCCTCAAGCTCCCAGACTGCTGATACATCTCAGGAAATGGTACCTCAAAGCCATTCTGCAGTTTCAGTGGAGCTGAACACAGAAAAGGATAGTTTGGAAGATAACAGTTGAAAAGGTGCACTTATAGAATGGATTTCTTGGGAGAGAAATGAGGATTCCGGAATGGGTTGAATATTAAAAATAAAAGCCTGACTCACAGTCACAAATCAATAAAATTAAACTGCTGCCATTCTTAGACTGACACTATTCCCAGGGGTCTCAGTGGTAGTGACATGGAAACATGCACTGATCTCAAAACTTTATTAGTGGTAGCATAAATTACTCATTTTCCCAAAATGCCTGCCTTCGGGCTGACATTCAGGAAATGACGCCTGCAACGTTTACATCAACCAGTGAAGGAGCAAAGCTTGGGTTTCACAGAGGCTGGAGCCGATGTTTTTGGCCATGGCCATGCAGTTTCCTACGTGTGCTTTCACAGCAGGTTTCCGTGGCCCAGCTGATGCGCAGCAACTTGTTGAGCGGCAGCAACTTGCCCACGCGCCGGAGGGTTTTCAGATCATCAGTTCGGGCTGCGCATGTGGGAGCAATGAAAGATGTAACCGTTCCCAGCTCTCTGTCTGTCCAGCCCTGTTTGGTCTGGGGCTGCAGAAAGGATGATGAGCCTCCTCTTTCAGCAGTGATTCATCTCCTGGGCATTCATAAGGAGATGTTAAGCTCGATATTAAGTCCACTAGTGCAGGGACCGCGGCAGCTGGAGCAGCATGGGGACAGCTCTGCCTCCTCGCTGCTGGGTACTCATCCCTGGCCACAGGGGATTGCCAGAACCCATGAATCAAAGCCTGGAGCCTTCAAAGCTTGCTTGGATTTCAGCTTAAATTTTTCTTAACTGATTTAAGCTGGTGTAAGCCAGGCTAATAGGAAGCGAGATGGATGTTTGTGGAGGCTGCGCTCTCAAATGTGTGTTTGTGCGAGGGGTGTCGATAAGCAAAGGGGTACCAGTTGAGCACTGTGCCTTCTCCAGCACTGCCAGCACAGGAGCCCAGGGCAAGGATCTTGGTCCTGGCTGTGGCAACTGGATGGGGGAGCAGAAAAAACCCCTGGGCAGCAAGCTCAGCCCATGTGCCATGGTGCATTTGCCCCATGTTATCTCCTGTCACTGATTGCTGTGTCACTGTAAGCACAGGGGCGGCCGTCACCCAACTGCATGCTCCTGGCCAAAGCCAGAGCACAGGAAGGTACAGACGGAGCTTGCAGGGGGGCAAGCCAGTGAGCCCCTCCGTGCTGAGCCTAGGCATACATGCAGCTAGAAAAACTCAGTTCATGGGAGTGGGGTGAGTCCCCTGTTGGCCCTGGTGGGCCACAAGTTTTGTGGGAAAAACTTATCAGTGGAATAAGTAAAGGTTTTATATCTGGTGCCGGTTATTGTTGGGTTTATCCTCATCTGGCCCTGGGAAAGCAGGACCTGCTGACTGCAGAGTGGTACAAGGTGTGTTAAAATGACAACTCCAGGTTGTCTTTTTCTTCCTGTTTTCACACCTCTAATAGCTAAGGAGGCACTAAGCTCCTTATTGTCTGTGAAATACCATGCCCTGTCCCTAGAGCCTTACATGGGAATTGCACGCCAGCTATTCCTAAGTATTTATTTCTGGGCACTGCTCTCTCCTTCTGTAAATTAAAAAATGATCGGTCTGAAGGTTGTGCCTGTGGTAATTTAAATAAGCACATGAAAAAGAAAAGGTTAAACGCTAAAACCAAAATTTCCTCCTGTGCTGCAGCTCCTCGCACAGCAGCGTGGGACTGGCACAGCCCGACGGAGGGGCTGTGAGGACCAGCGTGACGGCCTCGCTCTGCACCGTCCATCGATTCTCCAGCCATGGCCACTCCTCACCACCCGAGGTATCTGAGCTGGGAAAGCCCAAACAGCCCAGGCTCGAATGCAGCCAAGGCTGGGAGCCTCCTCTCCTCCCGCCAGCTCCTGTCCAACTTGTCACCCCAGTGTAGTGGGACGTGTGAGTGGGTTCAGTGGGCTCTGACTCAAGGCTCTGCCAGTTTTAGCTGAGGAGGTTTAAATGTCGCCAGGAGGTGTTCATGCCAGCAGGTTCTCCAGGGGAGGTGGTAACCGCTTGAATCAGCAGAGCTAATGCCTTGAGAGCTCATGAGTCAGATGTGAGTAAATGTGAAAACACTCTGCGAGCAGAGCTCCTCTAATGGAAACATTCCCTCTTTCACACGCTTAGGAGATGATTTTATTTTTTTAAATAAAATTTAAATGAGCAACACTCAAGGAATTTATTTGCCCATGTGCTTGCTACTTCTCTTTCACACCTCTATTCTTCTGCAGCTTTGCCCATGGTACAGAACTGGGTGGAGTGGAGTGAATACAGATAACTTTCTTAATAGAAATGTGTGCTTTTTTGTTTTATTTTTTTTTTCATGGTGTGGCTGCACTTGCACACCTTGCTTAGCAAACAAGGGAGGAAAGAAGAATTCTGGGGGGGACTTACAAGTATAAAAACAGGTGAACAGTTCTGAAGTACTAGTGGCACCATCTTCTTTAGAGGAAAAAGCTATATAGAGTTATATATGTATTGTAGCTAAACATTTCAGGCTTCCATGTCCACTGGTTGTGGCAGTCTCAACCCACCTTCCTGCTGTGTCTCTAAAATGAGGGGTCTTGTCTGGGTGACAACTCTCCTGCCCCAGTGGGCTATGCTGAGCCCTGGCACCTCATCAGACGCAGAATCAGGAGTGTCCCAGTGCAAATAAGCCAGCTCCAAAAGCATATTTGGGCTTCTAATATCCCCTCAGGAGAGACTGTGTGTGTCTGGTGTCCATGTTGGGCTTGAATTAACACTTATATACCAAGGCAAATCTCCATGGGAGCAACATGAGATCTTTTGACAGCTTCCAGAGTGATATTACTCGTGTAATGAAGTCCTCAGTCATGCAACTTCTCAAAAGCAAGACCAAGGCCTGTCCAAGTTAAATCCAGCCTTGCAGAAACCCGTCAATGGTGTGAGCACATGGCAAAATCCTGTGCATTGGTATCTGGGTGTAGCTGGATTTAGGGATTAGCTGAGATCAGCTCCAGCAATTTACTCTTGGGCGCTGGGGAGCCGTTCCTGTGAATGGTGCCTGTGAGAACCGTCTGGGAGTGACTCAGCCAGACAGCTCCACCATGTTTTCAGAAACGAGCACACCTCATTTCCCTGCCCAACTCTAATGCTGTGCTAGTAGCTGAAAGCAAAATTGTCTAGCCGAGGTGAATAGCAGCTGCACTGCCAGCCCCCAGCCACTCGGGACCATCCCTGCTTTGCATCAACTAGGCCAATTGCTCTCATTTTTTACCCAAAGTAGGGCATGGAAGTGTTCTGGGGGCCACCTGTTCTCTCTTTATCCAAGATTGTGGGAGAGTGTTGCAGGCTGGGAAGTGCCACTTCTGGGTGCCACTGAGCCCGCGTTGACAGTGGGATAAGAGACAGACCAGTGCTGAGGGTGCTGAAGCAGTAATTTATCTTGCTGCCCTGGAAATCTTCCTTCGGGCCTTTTGTGGGTGTATGCCCAACATTTCCTTTGAACCACCGCTGTACAAAGAACCAGCACAAACTGGAGAATTGCTTTTTTCAGCTGAGCTATTTAAAAAAAGACTAGAGGGGCGAGAAGTCTGCTGTCTGTTTTTCTTATGCCAACGAGCTGAGATTGCAGTGGTGATTTATGAGACGTTTTATTTCTTATCCCACCCTTGTGGTCTTTCTGTCCATGTTTGTTTGCTCCTGGACATGTCGTGCTTACTGAGCTTTGGATCATTTTCAGCTTGGTTAAAGGTGTATCTCACCTATCCAGGAGGGGGTTTAATTGTTTCAGGCTGTGGCCATCATCTTTCATTGCCCTGGGAACAACAGCACCCAGAGAGCGTGCGCTGCAGGCAGCATCAGCCTTTGTTCTCCTTGTCAGACTCAATTTTAACTTTTTTCCTCATAGTCACAATCAAACAGATGCAAGTCCTGCAGCCAGTGAGTCCTCTACAGGCTATGACCTGGGAACTTTAAGGTAGCAACCTCTGTCTTTCAGGATTGCCTCCAAAGTGTCAAATACTGGCTGTAATGATATGCAGAAGGCAAACTTTTTAGGTCTCTGTGGACAGAACATTTGCAGCCAGAAATACAAGGCTTCCTGCAAATACACCAAGTACCTGAGGATGTCAAACCACGAGTGTCCTCCAGCATTAGTGAAGTGCAGTCACTGCTCAGCTGGGTCACTAGTGTGTCTTTATCACCCATGGCCAGCTTTACCCTGGCTCAGAAGGGACGCCCTAGGAGATAATTTGCAATTTCTGGGTAAATTGAGCTGCTTGAGGCCTCAAAAGGATTTATGGGCTACTGCCAATCTTACTACAGGATCACTTCTATGTATATTGCTGCAAATAGTCAGTACTTCAAGATCACAAAGTCTTCACAACCTCCCCACCCTTTCATCATCCAAGTTAAAGCTGGTTGGGTGCAGCAGGATGAACAGCATGAGATGAGGGCACCATCAGGCCTTATCCTGAAGACAAATGTTCAAACAGGCCTCAGTTTTCATTTTGCAAGTGCAAACCACCCCCTCCTGCCCTGGTACAGCCCCTCAATGCCTTTATGGAGCATCCCTCAGCGGCTGGGGGTGCTGCTTTGCGATGTCCTGTTCTGGGACCACAGGGCCCAAGGGAAAGCTGACGATGACCCATGTCATCGGACCATGTTAAAGCTTTGGAGCTTTTGTTCCTCTACCTTCGAGTATTTAATGAACAAATAGCAACCCCAGCTTTGTTTGCTGAAAGGGAGATGGCAGTGTCTGTCACATCCCTTGCCGGCATTGAGAGCAGCATCAGAAGTGAAACAACAGGAAAACTATCAGCTGAGGTGAGATGAGGAATCTCCTTAAGCCCAGACCAGTGATGTTAGTGCTTTTTTTTGGCCAGCTGCCTCCTGAGGTGGGGTGTAACTACTCTGTGCCTGCTTTGTCCAGCGAGAAGAAAGCCAGAGAAACACAATAAATGGAAAGCCTCAAGCTGTTGACATGTGAAGAAGAATGGAAACGGTACAAATTAACCAGTGACTAATAGGACACTGTAACCATCTGCAAAGACAAGAAGGGTTTATACACCAACAAGAAAAGGAAAGCAATTAGGAGAACATTAGGGCTATAGTTAAGAGAAACAGAATGACTAATTGAAGGAAAGTGTAAGCTGAATGTCAGGAAATAATTCCTAACTCTGAGCTGTGTGGTGCTGTGGAACATGATCATAAGAAGAATGGAAATGCTATTTCCTGAGCTGTTAAAACCTGAGTCAAACACTCAAGGTCTGAACATGCCATTTACCTGGCAGTAAACCAGCTCCTGAGCTTGTTCTGCCTGAGCCTGTGGTCTTGTCACAGTTGTTTTGAAAGCAAAAATTATGTTAATGTCTATAAAACACAGTTAAATTTCCACTCAGCCTTCACCACAGGGATCCTTCGTTTCTTGAAGCTCCTGGTCAGACACAGTACTTTGGTTCCATAAAACAGCAACAGAAAGATCTCAAACACCGATTGAGTGCATTTGCCTTGAACCCTTCCTTCTCTTGAAGCAGAGCAAAGTGCTAAACATCTCCAAATCATTATTTTATCTTCACTGCCCACCCTGGAAGGTGCATTGGTTTTCGGATTCAATTACTCCTGTGATCAGGACCACCTTCTATAGTCTCTCTAGGAAGCTACTGCCCATCTGGGAGGGGTGGTTCGGTGTTTTCCAGCTCTGACAGCGCCCTGTGGAGCTGACCTCCGCTTGTCTTTCCTTTCTCAATGTCCCCTACGGAGCTGGCAGTGCCGCTTAGCCCCAGCGAGCACAGTGTGCCATAGGAACAGGAAAAGAGATGGCCTCTTGACCAAACTTGCTATTGTGAAATGCTAAGCTCTGGGGGAAGATAGTAACATCATTGGTAGGAAACAAAGGCAGCCTAGCACATGGAGTTTCTGTTGATCTTGATTTTTCTCCAGACTCTTGAGAAGGGCTGAACTTTAGCAGAAAAGAGGGATACAGTGCTCTGGAAAACAGTTTGAGGGGAGTGATATCCCCTGCCTGGCTCCATACAGCGTTAGATGAAGGGATGGTGTGGAGAAGCACTGGGAGCTGGTTAAAGGAGCATGTTCATCACACAGTTTCCTCCATATATGGGTCAAATGGGGTGAGATCAGGAAAAATAAACCCAAAAAAACAGAGGAAATGCAAAGATACTTGTGGTACCTGAATGCTTGATATCAAGAGGTAAAGAACACCTATTAGATCTTCCATTCCATCCCCTAACAAACATAGGACTGCTCTGCAAGTCTTGGCACATTTCTGAAGCTTGTCAGAAGTTTCTACCAGTCTCCTCAGCCTAACAGACCACACTGGCAGGAAACTTCTCTGAAAATTCATCCCATCCTGGTCCTTGCTTTCCTTGCTGTGGGTCAACCATCACAATTTCTGAAAGACTTTTATTGTCTTGAAGTCTTGGTGTGGGAATAAGAGGACGGACTGTTTCCCTGAATGGAAATTCCCTCCCAGCCTGCTGAATCCAGCTGTTTATGGGATATTTAGATTCCTTATGGCGATTTTGGAGAAGTGGTAGAGGTTGACTGAGAAGCATCTGAGAGGTGTCGCCGTTTGTAGGACTGATTTAGAAAGCGCTGTGAATTTCCCAATGCTGCCAAAGCGGAGATATAAATCAGCAGTGACAAGAGGAGCTCTCTTGGGAAGGTGTGTGTGAGCACAGGCACACACAGGGTCCTTTGACAATTACCCGGGGATAATTCCCACCACAGGCTGGTGAACTTTGCTCTGTTCATCACATGTCATAGAAAGAGGCAATTAATGTTACTTAACATTTGGCTGTTTTCCCCAGATTAGATGTTGTTGACTCATTTGGTAGCTGCATAACTTCTTTGGAAAGGTTAAAGGTTTCCAGTCTACTGAGGCAGAAACAGAGAAAGATCGCTAACCCAATGGTGGATGTGGACCTTCTTCTGACATTCAACTGTGGTTCCTGTCAGGTCCTTTAAACTGCTTTTCTGTTATCATTCACATTTTTTTAATGCAGAGTAAGTTTTTTTATAACCTCAAGTTTAAATTTCCTGTTTCTGATGTCACTGATTTATGGCATAACATTGTAAAATTTAAATCGAGTTTTGACTAGAAAAGGCATAACTTGGGGGTATAAATGAGTCACAGATCTCATAAGTTACAAATGAGAAATGTTGCCCCAATGGAGCAAGAGACCTTGACTGAGACTGGGAGGATGTGACAATGACATCCTTTTTTGCGTCCTACTAACTCAACAGCACAGATAAGGCAGCTCCAAAAACTTCAGGTGAAAGTAATTTACATTAGTAGACAGCTGAGTATTTAAAAAAAAAAAAAAAAAAAGGAAAAAGCTCCAGCCTTTCTTCAGACCCTTTTGTATTTCTAAATCCCAAATTCTACGGACCCTTTTGTACTTCTAAATCCCAAATAATTTGAGAACGCGTGGTGTTAAGAGAGCAGCCGCGTGGAGACTGCGCCGGGCTGTATTAGACACGACTCAGCACTGCACAGCACTGCTTTGCTGAGAGAGATTTCTGTGCTTCTTGGATCGCCCATTCAAAACTGAGCCTGTGGCAAATTGCTAGTGAATGGCACGTGACAGATGTCTGTTCAACATCTTGTGCCCTGGGTGCTAAAAATATTCTTGCCACTCAGTGCCAGTGCTCAGCACTTGACCCACCTCTGCCTGTGTCTCTGTGCCATGTCACCACCCGGCTGGGTATGGTTTTTCACTACAGTAGATGAGGGCTCTGCTGAGCTCACCAAAGAGCTGAGCCCTTAATAAATGACAGATTGTTATGCTTAGGTGGCCTTGAACTTTCTGTCCTCTTGAAATCTGTAGTGCGTCCCATCTTGATAGCCAAGAATAAAGCTCAAGCCCTTCACAAACACACTTTCAGAGCACAGCAAACAGCACTTCAGCAGGAAGTAGGTTATCTGCCCAACTGATCTTTCAACTGGCTCTTCTGTCTAAACCAGTCAACTATTCGGGCTTCCCCTTGGGAGCAGCCACAGCAATTTGGCCAAGGATAGTCCACCTCTGTCTCACGGCGTTGCAGAAACCGCACTTCCAACCAGAGGTCCTCGATGATGAATTGCAGCCTGCTCCTCCATCTTGTCCTAAATTCAGCTATTACAGAGGTATAACTGGATCTGTGGACTCATTAGTGTAAGTAAATCTGGAGAGAAAGGCTGTATGCCCTGGAGCAGCCCAGTGGGGGGTGAGGACCTCCCTGACCCTAGGACCCTAGGACAGCTTTCCCCTCTCTCTGCTTTGTACATCACTGACAGTTTTGTGAAGCTGTTGCTTCAGTTACCACTCAACTGGAGCTTGATATTGACATATTGACACTCCATTTGCAGCAGGAGAAGCTGCTGAGCAGAGGGAGAGCCCAAGAGAGCTGCAGGTCCTGGCACAAGTGCCTCCCAGCACAGAACCAGTCTCTACAAGGACCCATCTTTGGCCTTGCCTCAGAAATCCTCTCTGCCCATTTCTGAAACACTGCAGTTGTTTCAAATTCCTTCTCCCCTCCTTTCTGCCCCAGCCTCAGCCTTCCTGGTATTGTATCTGTGACTGGAAGCACTGTTCCTGGAAAGGTCTCACTGGAGTCATCGAGGGACTGATTTTCAGGTCTCATGTGGGCACCAGTACCAGAGAAATTGCTGGCTGGACTATCTGTCCAGCTGCTCTGTTACCATAATTGTGTGTATCTGTTCAAAAATCACATGGCCGTGTCTGCTGCCCCTCAGTCTTTCCCAAACAGGAAAATAAATGCTAAATTTGCAGTCTAGTATTTTTGCCTTCAAATGCTTTTACATTTTAATTCAATCTCTGTGTACTGCGTCCTCAGCAAGATGACAGCTCTACACTCTCACAGCCGGGACTCAGTACCACGTGTGCATGATCCTCAAGAAAGCAGAGAGGGATCCCTGGGAGTCTTGCCCCAGGCAGCCCATGGTTGTGCAGTCATTAGCCACCAGCTCGGCGCGATGCCGAGCTTGGAGCAGGACCAGGCTGTGTCCGAGCGTGCTGTGCTGAACTACCCAGTGTGCAAGACACCCTGTTTGTGCCAGCTGAGGGAGGACAGATGAAACCAACAGAGCAGAGAGTTTACCAGGATAAACACATCCCCATTTCTCAGCCTGAGGTTCAAACTTAGGGTAGCAGCTTGAATCTGTGCCGGTTCAGGGATCTGCAGTGTGTGAGGCTAGAGGGTCTCAAACCTGGGTGAGCACCCTAAAACTGCATTTAGCTCTTCAATCTATGTTATCAAAGCTTAGCCATATCTAGAAGTCACCTTTGGGCTCTCACTGATCTCTCTGAGGGTGTATTGTGAAGCAGCCAGTCACCATGTCTCAGCTGAGCTGAGATTGTGTGACACAGCGGCAGCAAGAACAGCTTTGGGTACCCCTGTTTCTGTCTCCTACAGCTCGCAGAGATGAGGGTCAAAATACTAGATGGACTGCAAGGGGCCTCTGAAATCCCGAGTGTTTCAGCCTCCCTGACCTTGCATTGGAGTTTAGATGAAGATGGCAGACTATGTTGAGCTACAATCTATTCTTTGGTTTTCATCTGATTTCTCTCAGGAAAAGATAAAAATGGTGGCAGCAGCTCTCATGCTATATAGTTTTCTAGGCTCCAGCAGCCAGCCTGGGAAATACACAAACCTTTAGCTGCTTTGCCTCCGTTTCTTCCTCTAAAAATGAATTAAAGTCACAGTGACGAACCTGCTTTACCAGTGCTGGACTCTGGCCAGAGCTTGAATATGTGGCTGCTCAGTTATTTTCAGCTTGGAATCCCCTATCATTTTCTACCATGATTCCCCAGCCAAAACACTGCATTTCAACAGCCATTTCAAACGCAAACATGAACTGGAAAAGGCCTACCTAATCTTCTCATCATCTGTTAACTCTGCAATGTGAATGGCTTGACATATGATACTTGTGCGCAATATTTTATGCAAAGCGTGGATTCCTGTGCTTCCAGATGCTGTTTATCAACTTCCCCGAGGAGTCCCTTGTGAGTACAGGGACACACTCTGCTCCGAGCCACACCAGGATATGTCTGAAATACTTTAGTTGTCTGTAGTAGCATAACCGGATTTTTATCAATGTAACTGAGACAAGATTCTGTCCAAGATGTTCTAATAAAAACAAGAGTCTGCCCCGGGAACAAAGAGCATGTGATAGGTTTTTTTCCAGCTCGCTCAGCACTGAAGAGCTGAAAACAAGATGGTGCTGCTTTACAGACTCACAGGGATGCTGACATTCCTCATGTCTTTCACGTTACAGCTACAGGGCTACACGAGGCTCCCAGTGTCTTCAGGGATGGAGGTTTTGCATGGAGATGAACTTTGGTACTGATGGACTCTGTAACTGCTTGACGAAATCCATAGCAGGGACAGGAGGTCAGCGAACAGTGGATGTGTTGTATGCCCTGACACTTATGGCACTGCAGTAACCATGTGCCTGTGCAGTTACATGCTACGATTTCTAGCCTGTGGTGGTGGTGGCAATGCCAGTTATATTCTCTTTTATGTCCCTGGATTAAGAGGGGGCTAGCTCTGCAGTGGTGGCATATTGGCTGTACAGTATTTTATGGCTGATGGGGAATACATTGCTTGTCAGCTACTCATGTTCTGATGAAGTCCTCTGCCATGGTTTCCTGGTAGTTTGTGATCACATGAGCAGTAGTAACCACTTCAACAAAAATGAACCTTCATTAAATCCACAGAATATGTGGCAGGGGCATGGTTGGGCTTTTTTTTCTGCCAGCAACAGACTTGAATGGTGCAAAACTGAAGTAAGTTGAAACCCAGAGCAAAACACAGAACAGTACAGAGATCATGTAAACGTGTCCCCTCCTTCTAGAGACAGATTATCAAGCAAGTGCCTCCCTGATCCACAGCACGTATAGGGAGAGACCAAATGGCTGGAGCCTGACTCCCCCTCTGATAGGCTGTCCAGAGAGGTCTGTCTTTGTTTCTTGTGAGAACAGATAGTCCTTCTCTGGAATGATCCCATGTTATAAGTGAAGCTTGGAGATCTTATTACTTCTGGTGCGTCCCCTCTGCTCATGTCTGTGATTTGGATGCAACCTCTGGCTCGGGAAGACCTTCAGCTGCTGATTGCCAGAAGTGGGAGTGCCTCTCACGGAAGGGTTCGTGCAAGTTTTGTTCTGCTTATTATCTCTCCCTGATCATCCCCAGTTGGTCACAGCTGGAGGCAGAATACTGGTCAAGCTGGACTTTTGCTCTGAGCAGTTCAGCTTCTCTTGTGTTTTCCTAAGAGATGTTTAATTTCTCTCAGGAGAAAATTTGTCTCTTAGTGGTCCCATACAGAGGGTGTTTGAAAAGGCAGAGCCTGGGTTTTTTTCTTTTGGGATAGGCAATATATTGAGGACAAGGGGAGACCATGCAGGTGGTGGATGAGGAAGCAGAGGGGACCTCAGGAGTGATAAGCCCACTCCTGACAGGTGTGAGGAACTTCTCAAAGGTCTGATGTCTTGCCTACTATAACTATCTTATCAACTAATGCTAAGCTTCAGCAGTTTTTTCCCCACTGACACACTTGTCCAGCCATCTTGAATTCTTTCTCTGAGAACTGGCAAGTTTCACCTTCGGGATGGAGAAAGATCAAGAAGAACACGAAGAGACTGTAGAACCAAGTTCACAGGGGTTCTGTGGCTCAACCACCCTCCCACTGCTGAGAGCCCAGAGAGCAAGGAGAATAAAAACCTCTGGGATTTGCCATCCAGTGTGTCAATCCAGTAATCAAGGATTCAGTTCTGCTGGTGTTAAACCCACTCAGTGGGAATTATGTCCCCATATTACGGTGGCTTCCATCACATCAGAGATGCTATGAGACCTCTCTCATTTAGCACATTGTCTTTAGCCTTTCATTTCCCATGTCAGCAAGTGTCCAGTTAGGAATGAGGTGGGAGGCACACTGAGACCCTCACCCCGTGCAAATCCCTTGAGAGGCCTCCAGATAAAGGGAAGCCAACTGAGCTCAGAGGGAAGCAAAATATAATTTCACATTGCAACTACTGAACTCCAGGCGTGACCTCTATCTTGCTCTACATATCTGTGGAAAGTTGGTGGTCAGCCCTTGGTATCTTCTGCTGTGGGAAGACTGTGGGGTCACAGATGAATGGGACATCCCGAGGGGCTGTTGGGTGGATGCTTGCCTACTGCTCTGCCTGAAATGGCCTACCCATCCCTGTCCTCTGTGACCGCCCTGCCACCACCCACTGTTCCTCTTCTTCTTGGAAAGCAAGTACCTTGTTGTGGGAGCAGGGCAGGGGAGATGACAGCTTTATTGCTTGAGACTCTAAGTACTGCATCCTGCTTCACGTAGTAAAAACTGGTTTGCCCTTTTCCAGAGCTGCTTCATACGCTTTCGGGTTCACAGCAGTTCAGCCTCATCAGGTCAAAGGCGGCTCAGTGCTTACGTGCAAAAATTGTTTCATGGTGGGAACACAGGCAGAATTCAAGGGGATGGACTGACAACCAGTCGAGATCAATATGGACTGTGCTGGCAGAGTGGGGAAAACTGCCAGGAGGGAACTAACATTGCATGGGAGGTGATGGATGGAGAAGCTGGAAGGCTCATGAACTGGTGTGTCATTGTGTAGGGGAAGAGAGTGGTGGGATCACTTGTACTCCAGACCTCTGGTTTACAGGTGTGTTGCAATACTGGCAATGCTGATCTTGTGGGTAGTGGCTGATGTGGGAAAACACCCAGCAAATTATCAGAACTTGCAGCCTTGGGTGAGACTAGGGTGTGAATACAGCCGTTTCTGGTGTGGATATCCAGGCGATATGGTCATGAGTAGGAAAGTGAGTGCACGTCTTCCAATTGCTGACAGTATACACGTGCTGACATTGCCTTGGTATCTTTTAATGCCAACATACACAGTGTCATAGTCTAATTCTAATTAGCGAGTTCTAATTCACATCCAAAGCAAAAAACCCCACAAAGCAAATTTTATTTGCATGGTCTTTCTGCTCATTCCCCTTTTAAAGCCAAACGCCACTGGATACCGCCCAACCCATTTGAAATAAAAAAATACAAAGATTTTTCTGTTTCATCACTGTATCATTGGGTCTCCAGGATCTGCACAAGTTTCCACTTTCAAGACGTGAAAGAATGTCTTCCTGACTTTTCCCAAGTACATTATTCACTGTTGCACCAGACATACAAGTGGTAACGTGGCAATGAAGTGTTCTGGTCCTGTTCCCAGCAGTGACACTACTCTGAAGCAATTCACTCAAAATTATTCTCCTGGTCCAGTTGTCCCACCTGGAAAGTGTGTTGATAAGCCAGGGGACTGTGATGATGAATTGACCCTCTTTGGAGGTTCCCCTGTGGAACCGAATCATTGCATGACAGATTCCTGAGGTCAGGAGGCTGTGAAAAAGTCTGCAATCTCATAAAACATGGTCAACATCTCTGACAAATGGCCAGAACCTGCTGTCCTGTTCTGACAGCAGCAAATGAAAACAAATGCAAAGGCTAATGCCTGGAAGAGCGTGTTACCCTGGGTATGGTGGAGTGAGTGATCCTGCTCTTTTCCTGCTGGGACTGGAACAGTGCCAAGCTGACAGGACTTCGCTGCATGGTTCAGTAGCTTCAAAGCCTCCTGCTATTTCCTTTGAGTCATCTTGGTGAAGAAGCTGATAAGGCTGGGCCAAGATGCAGTGGATCGCTAGTGCCTCTCTTTATCCTGCAGGGAGTACAGATGTTTCCAGGACACTGTCACCAGGAACCCACCTGGGCATGAATCAGGGCTGGAGATTTGGCTCTCACTTCTGCTGTGTACAAACATGCTTCCATATGTCTTGACTCCCTTTGGGAAAAGCTCAGCAGGAAAGGTCATGCCAACAGGAAACAGTTGGAGAACAGCTCTCTTAACAGTGGATGAGGTGAGGATGTTCCATGACTCATATCTCAAAGGTTTCCAAACCTCCCCAGTCCCTCTATGATGTTTCATGCTTCAAGATTGGGTCTGAGGCACATTTCTGACCCTCTGAAGATGTGGGAGCCCAAGCACGCTTGGAGCATGCCTATGGGGGTCTTGTCAGAGGAACTTTGAGTGCCACATGTGCAGGTTTTCCAGGAGCACAGGCACTGCACAGCCACCCTGTAGCAATCCAGCAGCATTGGAGCGTGGAGCCAGGATGCCTGTCATCCAAGGAGCAAGTTGCAGTAACATAAGTATATGGGAATGGAAGCTGTCTTTCAGGGATGGGCAAAAATCATCAGTCTTGAATTTTTAACCCAAACACTGGGGAAATCTTCTGGGCCAGGACAACCATCTGCAATTGTTTTGGTGCCTGGTTTTGGGAATGAACTTCCCATTCCCAGTCCTGGGCCTGCCTACGACCTGTTGTCCTCACAGTCAGACATACTGGAGCTGAACTCATCGAGCATTCAGGACCAGATAGGATGGTAATTATTAGGATTTTCACAGAGAACTGATCAGGCCAAGAAGCAGCCTGAACCATCCCTGCCTCCTCTCAGCTGCTTATAAAAGTGCTGTTTCTGAAGGCCAAGATGCCCACAGGCTCTGACTGCCCACCTCCGCAATAAAAAGTCAGAACAATCTCAGCTGGACTCTGCAATGCGCTGCAATTCCTTGCCAATGCAAAGCAACTCCGAAAATTAAGAGACTGTGATTTGCTCTTGTTCCTTTTTTTTTTTTTTTTAAACTCTCAAAATGACTCCTCCTTGCCAAGATCTAGCTGTAAAACACTTTTATTTCAAGCCTGCCCAGCAGTTCTCACATCTTGAGTATTCCTTGCAGCTGACTCTTGCTAGGCTGTTGGTGTGTGGCACTGCTGGGGTCTGCAAATGTGCCATCCCTCCAGGGAGGAGGTGCTGGGAGCATCACAGGGTCAGGGAGACTGCTCAACAGTGATTCCTGAATAGACTTGGCTTTGCTGCTGGCCTCAGCGCCAGGAGTGTGAGTCCAAAGCTGCTTGGAAAATCCCACTGCCAAAGCAAAACGTGGTAAGCAGCATATGAAGGTCTGCTACCTGGTTGATTCTCCTTTAAGGACTTTTTAAGACAGTTTCTTGGTGCCTGTCTGATCAAGTCCATGTAACTGCGCAAAACACCCTGATAAAGCTTTTGAGTGGTATCCCTGTGCCTAAATTGTGCTCTGATTCTGGCAGAATTTCATTGTTTTTGCAGCGAGAAACATGTTTTGTGTTGTGGTAAATGAAGCAGGGAAGGAACTATGACTTTGCTGTTTAGCAAAGGGTTAGTTAAGAGATACAGGGAAGCTGGAAGAGCGACAGCTTCCAAGGCACTCATGTAGAAGGCTGGATGGGGTCATTTCCACCAGTCACTTCCAACTTTCCCTGTGATTCCCCGAAGTTCTTCCAAGACAAACAAACCCCTGCTTGCTGAGGCTTTCCCAATCCTCCCTCTGACACAAGAACTCTCTTTAGTGGAGACAAATTCCCTGAAGCTGTTTGCAGCAACTGCTGCCTAATGACTATCATGCTGCTGGTTCCTTACAGATTACTTCAAGATGCTGAGAGGTCCAGCCTGTCTGATCCAATTGGCTTCACGTTGGATGCCTACAAGAGATGAAGTTGAACCAAATAAATGCAAACCAAAGCAAACCTCTGGTGCACGCTGCTGTGGAATACTGCTTGTCATGTAAAGGTCAAGTGCTGTCAGATCACTGCTAAATTACAGCGTTTCCTTTCGTCTCCAGTCTGGGAAACAAATTGAAATTGAAACAACGGGGCAGACCTGCAGTTAGAAAAGAAGCACGTTCAACGTGGGGTGTAGATTCCCACTAGCAATGGGTGCTGGGGCAGCCCATCACCACCTTGGCAGTGGGAGAAAACGTTTAAGGGCACACACAGAGCATCTGGGAAACAGGACTTGGAGACTCGTCTCCGCTACTGATTTCCTGCATGTCCCTGAGCAACTCACTTAACCTTTCCATAGTTCATATTCTCTTGGATTAAAAAAAACCAAAAAACAAACAAAGTATTAATATTGTTTCTCTGCTTCTGCAGGGAGCAGTGAGGACCTTTAGAGGTGGCTCATATGCTTTGGCCCACAGGGCCTTTTAAGCCTTGTATACAGACATCATTTCAAATTCACATGTCAAACATTTCACAGGGTGCCAAGCAAAAGAGATAAAGATTTGTATTTGCTATGGAGAGGTCACCACAAAACTATGTATTGTTCTGAATTGTGCCAGAAATTCTCTTCAGTTTGATTTCCGCAGCGAGGGGCTCTGTTAACGTCAGCTTGTACAAACTCTAAAGAATCTTCAGGCTTTCTGCACCAGGCTGGGAAGCTTGCAACAAAACCTCAGGATGAGGCTAATATTGTCTAGTGTCCTGGCCAAATGTACTGTACAAACCCCAGAGTTCTCTGCACGTTCCAACCGTTTCCAAACTAGGTTAAAATGTTCAAAATCTAGAAGGCATGGTAACAGGCACTATACTAGGGGATGATCTCCTACAACATCAGTGGAACATCAGTTTTGCACAAGAAGTCATGTATTCCCAGATTTCACCACCAAATAACAGAGGAGAAAACCTGCAGAAGCTCCTTGTTTGTCTCTGTGGTTTCAGTCTTACTAATCCTGTTGCAGCTCCTGTCATAACCACTGATACCTGTTCTCACCTTTCCTGTAGGATGTGTATAGTCCTTGATACTGAACTGACACTTTAATTTACTTCCTTAGAATCTGAATAGTTACCCAGTCTTATCTTGCTATTCTTCTAATTTGTTTTCAGCTGAAAAAAAAAAGAAAAAAAAAGAAAAATAAATGAAAAAAATAAAAGAGAAAAAAATAAGAAAAAGAAAAATCCATAAAGCATCTCTCAGGAGAAAGAATATTCTCTGGAGGTACTTGAAAAGGGATGTCAAAGAGGGATTCTTAAATCTGAATAAACTTTTACCTCCATAAACAGTATGAAAGCTTATTTCCTATGCACTGGATCCTTGCAACAGGAGGAAAAAATCTTGTTTCTGTGTTTTGTTCACAAAGCTGTTTCCATGTCCTTTAATATGGGCTTCAGACAGAGGAGGTCAGCACTGATAATCTTCATCTACTTGTCGGTCAGATACAGCCTTATCATAACCAGGCATCAGTAATGCAGCACTTCTTAATCTAGCCTTTACAGGGAAAATAAACCTATTTTTGCCCTATAGAATAGAACTTATCTTAGTGCTCCTGTTTTAACCTTCCTCTGGTTTGTGTTTAAAGTAGGAACTACACAATTTTTATGGCCTCAGCTTTCAGATAATGAAACACTACTCCTGGCACTTAGAAACCCATTCACTTTTGCTTTTCTTGATGCAAACAAGAGGTGGTATCATCCCCACTGTAGCTGGCTTTATTCTTTTACGTTAATTGCTTTGTCTTCTCCAGGAACAGTAGGAATGTATTTGAAAGGTCCTTTCCTTGCATTCTGTGATACATAGCTGTCCTCATCACCTGTAACTGCAGAGCCCAGCGAGCGTTCCCACCTGTTAATCCCAGTTACAACTTTGAAATGTTCTAAGATCTAAAACGCAAGGAGCAATTTCTCAGTACAATATACAGCCACAAGCTCATTTCAGTGCTTGCCGATGCAAAGTTTCACTGGAGGCAGAATATAGATTTCTTGTTGTTTTCTTATTAAAAGAGTTTTGGACTGTGGGCCTTAATACCCTATATGGTCAGATATGAAGACAATCCACTACTAGGAGCAATGCCAGCTGATGTCCTAATCATTCCTCTGGTGTGGCATATTCCATCCCTTGAAGATGGAGTACAGTATGGAAATTCAAAAGGATGAATTGAATTTCAGTCCCTCTACACTGAGGATGTAAGGAGTTTTGAATCCAGCTCTGAATTATACAGACTGTAGAGCCAAGCTGAGCTCCCTGGTGATGTGGGATTTTATGAATATCCCTAGGAGACTAACTGGAAAGACACATTTTTATACTGTATGACAAGAAGCTGTAAAAGGATCCAAGATGTATAACATTTACTGAAGTGAAGAGAACACAAGGTTCATCCACATGAAATACCAAGAACATGAGCTGTGGAACAAGCAAACAGGAGATTGAACAGTTTATAATTTTAGGTGTTGACTGAGTGGTAACAAATTAATCCCATTATTAGACAACCCTGGTTTGTCAACAGTGCAAAAATTATCTCTAATGGCACATTGCATCTTTCCTTCATTATGGTTTTCCCTCTGTCTGCATCTGCTTTGGCTTCAAGGACTGAAGAAGAATCAGATCAAAGCTGAGGGAACCAGCAAAGGACCTGCTTGTTCCCAGTGTGGAGGTCCTGCTGCCACTATAACTTCCCATTGAGGCCTGGACATGCCCGAACACGCGGCACTGCAGTTTATTTGCATCATTTATGTGGTAGCTCTCCATCAAGCAGCCTCTTCCAGAAAAGTTTATGTCAGTCATGAGCATTAGGGAGAGAAGCTGTAGGCAGAAAGACATAATTTTTAAAACAAGTCATCAAGCTCAACTATATTTTCCCACTGTGGCATCCAGATTATGCACAGGCACATGCACAACCCCTCCAGCATGTCCAGAGACAGACTGGTAAACACCGGTGTGTGATTTGTGAGCTCCCAAAGTTTTGGCTTGATTCCATGCTGTGCTATATGTGTCCTCCATGGTGACATGTGTCTTCAGTACACTGGGTCCCTGCCCTGGCTTGCGTGCATTTAGAGACAGAGACAAACGATGGAGCCTATGACAGTGTGAAAGAAAATAAGTCAGTGTGAAGGAAAATAAATGAACCTTCTGAGATGAAGAAACTCCCCCTTCCCCCCTGAAAAAAAAAAAAAAAAGGAGGAAAAGGAAAGGAAAAAAGAAAAGAAAAGGAAAAAGAAAAAGAAAAAATAAAAAGGTGTTCCTGTCTTGGAATTAGACGAAAACGTTTCTTCATCAGCTATTTAATTTCTTGCCTCTTTCCTTGTCTACTCTACTACCATGTTTTAAAATTAATTACAATATACAATAACCTGTTGACAGCATATCAGCAAGACTTTGGAGCGGACTGAGTAGAGGGTCTCTGGTCCACACTAAGGCCAATCTTACAATCACTTCCCTTCTCTCCTGAAGCACTGCAGGGATAATAAAAGATCTTTCCTCCCTACGCTGCTACTAGAGACAGTACATTACAATTTTACTTCACATCAGCAGTTCTGAGTCATCTCTATGCACAGAGGCTTTCCTTGGTGACTAGAGGAGATTCATTAGTGCCCGCAGCAGCTACTCCAGCCCAGCCACCCAGACCATGGTGCTTATCACCCTCAATCACTTGATTTGCCGCTTCAGATCAGATTAGTGGAACTCTACATTAATAAAACTAGTGCTCACCCTTGGGTGGATTCCTCACTTTCCTAAATCTTGTCTTTTTACATTCCAGATCTTGGGCACTCTGAGAGTCATCGCTTCCCATAAAGGCCCTCTAGGGTAACTGCCTGCTTTATTTAGAGGATGGCTGCTCCTCTGCCTTCTTGAACTACACAAGCAAAAGGGGTTTTAACTGATATCTCCCAGCTGTGCTAAGCATGGTGCAAAAAGAGCTGCAGGGAGCAATACTAAGGTGCTGCATGTTAATTTGGGTGCAGGCAGACGCGTAACTGCTTACATTAAAGCATTGAGACATGAAGAAGTGGTGAATGAACTGGGAGAGAGCTCCAGTTGTCCCGAGGAATCTCTCCCTTCCTGCCAGCCTTCCTTTCCTAAAAGGGTTTTTCCTTCATAATCTGATAAACTTTGTGTGAGTTTGAGAACGTTTCTGTTCGTGTGAGTGAGTGAGCAGCAGCACCACCACATGTCCCTTGCAAGGTGGTAGACAAGTAGCAGATGGAAGGAACACAGAAGAAAACATGTCTTCCCAGGGGAAAATGCTGGGTAATAGGAATGCAGGAGATCCTTCCAGCAGTACTACAGATTCATAGTAGTCTTCAGCAAAATGATCTGTTTTCGTCTCTTCCTGATCCAGGCAAACCTCATGCTGAAGAGGCTTCAGCACAAGAACAAAACAGCCACCACATTTGTGTGGCTTTGCCCTTTGTCTTTGTCCTTTCCCTGCTGTACTAGACCTTAGTCCCAGCGCACGGTTGCATATTTATGAAGGACACTGACCTACTCAATTCAAGCCTTGAAAGACCTACAATGCTGTTGTGCCAAACCACAACTAAAAGCAATCTTTGAAAAAAATAGACCAAAAAAAAAAAGTCCCTCCCTAATCCTTTTCTCTTGGCAGAACTTAAAAACATGCTTTAATGCATGAGTAAGTCCTTAGACATCTACATATATCCCATTTTTCTCCCAGCCACCAGCATGATGATTAGAAATCTGTCTGTTTTGCGCTGTACAGCACTCCAAGACCTCAGACTGTGCTTTGCCATGTCCTACCAGGAGCCTGGGGATGGTCCCTGGGTGTCACCCCTGCAGAGATGATACTTTGCACGGTTGTCATCTCCTCCCTTTGGGTGATGAACGGAGAAGCACTGGTCACAGTAGAATGGAAAGTGCTTCAATTCCTCCTGTGGCTTTACAAACTGCTGTGCCAGGTGAAAGTAACCTTCAGAGAGGTGTCCAAAGCCAAGGTTTCCTTGTTTGTTATCAGATCTTCTGCTGTACAGAGATAAAGGATGCTGCCAGTGTGTTCTTCACCCTACGACTGACTGGCTCTTAGTGTGTCAGACAAGTCCCACTGAAATTAAATGCCAACTAAAAGTAGTCTTTGAGAGAAGCAAATCAGGCTCCTTACCTTCCACCATCAGCCAGCAGCAATGGGCTGAGCTATTGATGATTCAGCTCTGCAGTTGCTGCTAGATTTTTTTCTTCGCTTGTTTTCCCAGAAGAGCCCCCCTGATGGAGCAGAGCAAGCAATCACCCTTCCTTGAACAACTGCACAAATGGGAGCTGTCAGCAACATCTCAGATCATTGGGGAGCCCTGGAGGACAATACTCCTGTAAGGAACCCATGGTTTATAATTTGCAACAGGAGCTACACACTCATTTTTATCCCCTTGGGTGAAGGATCCAAAGCTAACAATGCTGTGTCCTTATCAGCTGCAACATTTGCTGGGGAGTGGTCTAAAAGTGACTGACCCAAGGCTCCTTCTCTGAAGTGCTTTGTCCTATTCCCAGGTGAAATATGCTTGCATCCAGCTAAATCCTTTGAGCTTTATCAGCGGGTGTATATATAGATGTAGAGTAAGAAAACAGTGATGGACACAGTGACAAAGAAAAAAAAAATCCCATAAGGCCCCTGCCTTCCTTATTCTAAATCATAGAATCATTCAGGTTGGAAAAGACCCTTGGGATCAAGTCCAACCATCAACCCCACTCTACAAAGTTCTCCCCTACACCCTATCCCCCAACACCACACCTAAACAACTCTTAGACACATTCAAGTGATTCAACCACCTCCCTGGGCAGCCTATTCCAGTGTCTGACCACACTCTTCCTGTGAGAAATTCTTTCCTAATGTTCAGTCTACAATAAGTTATGTGGCAGATGGCTTGTCATATTCGAGCAGTGGTTATTAACTCTAATAACCACATAAAGCATCCACTTCCCCAGCCACTGACAACCCACATAAGAAATTCAGTAGTGCTTCCACCAGTAGAATGGAGGGAACTACAACACACCTGTTAAATAGGTGTCATTTCTTTCCATCTTTCCAGTTTTGGGGTGTGGGTTTCTAAGCAAGACCACAGGTCCCAGTGCATGGCTGGCTGTGGCAGACAGCTACTGGGTATTACAGGTGCTCAGAGAAATAAGGAGATGGGACTACTGAGCCTTGGCCTCAATCGTCTGCAATGGCACCATCATTGCTGAAGTCAGAGGCATTTTTATTTTAAATGGCTGCATGAGGCCCATTGCAGGATGAACCCATAGCTCCTTAGTCTTGCTCAGCTGCGCTGCTGGCCAGGAGACACCGTCATTCGTGTCCTTGCACCCTGCAGCCCTGCCAGCACAACTGCTCTGTCCTGCCAAGCTGAAATGTGTCCCCAGGGCTGAGGGGCTGGTGCTCCCCTTGTTTGATACCACTGCCAGGCATAGGCACCCCAGTCTCCAGGGCTTTCCTGGGAGAAGGTGAAGATGCTCTTTCCTTCTCCAGTCTTCCTGAAAATCAATTTATCAGGAATTCAGGAAAAGCCCAGAACACACAGGGAATGCGCTGCCTAGACAGCAGCTTTCCAGACTGCCAGGATTTCCCCTGTTCTTCTGCTACTTAACTGATGGAAATGGTGCCTTTCAGCCCTTTTCTCTGCCCCTGCTCCCTGTCTCGCCAGCACCACAGCTGTGTGTTAGCCTTGCGCTGATACTGGCTTTGAAGTCACCTTCGGTGGCAAAGGAGCAGGAAACTGGGGATTAACGGGAACATTTCTGGGAAGGGATTAATCACATCACAGAGATCATATAGCCCTCCAGCAAGCCAGAGCTACTAATGAGGTGTTTACCCTGTGGTTGTTGAAGGGCTCATAACAAAGCTCCTGCCTTATTCCATCTTCCAGCACTGGTTATGAAGGCTGTCTGACAGAGGTCTCCTGCCTCTTGCCTCTGGCTGCCTTTCTTCATCCTGGGCACAAACTGTGTGTTGAGTCCCCCAGCTCCAAGCCCTGTGTGGTTTCTGGGTTCAGCATGCAGGATCTGCTCTGTGGCACAGCCTCTCCTGACCACACTCCAGTGCTGAGTCCCAGCACATCCACGTGAACCCATGCCAGACATCCTGCTCCCCAGGCCAGGGCTCACCCAGACACACTGCATGGCCACCCTCACTGCTCAACTACCTTCTTTTCTTAAAGGGTTGGACTATTTAGTTTTAATTCGTATTTATATAATTAATAGCTAAGCAACAAGCTTGTTTTTCATTTAGTCACTGCTAAAAAGTTGTCATATACTTTTTATTTTTGCCAAGTAAATATGTCAGTGGAAAGCAGGTGAGTAAAAAGAAGATTTTGCCTTTATAGAATACAGAAGACATTGAGCAGGGAGTGAAAATTGCTTGAAAGTGGTTTGGAGGTCGCATGACGACATTATATTCTTGGGTCTAATCTAAAGGCATCAATAGAAAGTGTGATTTGGAAAAATACTCCAGGAAAAGGTCTGCATTTGAAGAAATCCAGGTCTCAATAGGACTCTGCCATAGCTCTGATACCAATCTTGAATGTGCAGGAGAGGGGCCTAAGAAGTGGCCATGAATGAGGTGGTGCAGCCACACAAAGGACATGGCAGAGGGGTTCAGACTCTCTGCTCAGCTGCATATTTGCCTCATTTTTTTGCCTTTTTGTGGTTCAATATGAGGCATTTTCTTCCTGACATGGTCTTGCTTTTGAAAGATGTGATCAGGCATGAAAGAACCAAGAGTTGGGTCTCATGGGGCTGGGCCAGATGCTTTCATTCCTCCCCCCACAGTGAAGCTCCTGTGAACTGGGGGCTCCTGCATCTCCCACAAAAGCTGCTGACTTCACTCATAGTGATAATAATAACACAGACTGTTAGGGTTGTTTAGTTAATAGGCTTCAAATTCTTGGGGGAAAAGAAAGGTTTGGTGACTTGGCTGGTAAAGTGAATGATGGAGCCAGGACCCACGACCTCCTGGTCCCACACTCGGTCTGAAGGAGAAGGTTGTTACTCTTGGCACCATAACCCAGTGAAAAGCAGCTGCTCTGTATGCTCTGGATTGCTTTACCTGCTTCAATAAGCCATCCACATCCACCCTGGCTGGGAAACACAACTGTTGAAGTCAAGTGGCTAGCAGGTGAAGGAGGGGAGGTGCTGTTTATTTTAGTTTAGTTTATTTAAAGCCTTATAATTATTTTTCACAGGGCTATATTCGTTATTATTTATTTTGGACTTCAAGCAGGATTTTCCCTTTTAAAACTGCACCCACTCGGACTCGGCAGCCGCCTTAACTCATGCAATAGGAATGAACTGAGATTTACAAGGAAAGGGAATGTGTACCTTCCTGTAAAACATTTCTGTCTTACTAGGGTCTGTCAACCACAGTCTCTCTAAAACTCTAAATCTGAGAAGGGACAAGGCTTTTTTCCAGATGAAAAGCCTGGGATACACTACGCAGGACACTTGTAGCTCCTGCAGCAAACATCAGACACGATGAACCACCAGGTTCTCCTCCACACCTCTGCTTTGCCTGTAAAATCACCCACAGGATTTTAACTTTAAACAGTCTCTTTGGAAGCTATTTAAGTTGTTATGGAACCTGTTTAAGGGACTGAGATACTCTCGAAAGGAAGCCTTTGCCTCAATCACCTATCATGTTTTTGTCAAACAAGGCCATGTGCTACATTCCGTTGGTGGTGGTGACAGCTCCTGACCCACCTTAGTCTACAGTTGAGTGTCAAAGCCATCCACAAAAGCTGTGCCCCGAGTCCCAGTGGGGACATTGTACTTGGGTTGCTGAGATCTCCTCAGTCTGTTTCTTTCAGCTGTGTAAGAATAGCTTAGGAGATGAAACTAAGGATCTGTTGCAGATATCTGGTGACAAACAAGGGTTGTGTAAGCAGGTGACAGGCAAAAGTTCCTGTTTCTGGACCAATGTACCTCCACCCTGATGTGCACATCCCTGTGCTGTAAGCTCAGGGAGGAGAATGTTGCTCCTGTACCACACTTCAGTCTTGAGAAGCTGCTGTGCTGGCAAAGGGACAGCCACCTCCCCCATGTGCCCTACTCAGGCAGAGACCATGCTCAGAGATGGAGCTGGGAAGTCCACGCAGTCCTGCTCCACCTCCCTTCTGGCTAACCCGGTGCAGGGGGAGCTGCTGGTGCCAACAGGGATGCTCACAGGTCCCCCCCTGTGTTTGTTGTACCCACAGTGCACACACATCCAGCTGGTTGCCTGTGGTCACGTTACAAATGACACTGCAATGACTAATGAATTAATCAATGGCAGGGTCAACAGGGAGAGTGGGGAGCTGTGGTGCCTCGCAGAGAGGTTAAAAACTGGAATAAAAGCCCCCTGTGCTCTTGCTGGGAAACACATGGGCTCCTCCTGTGTGAAGGAGGAGGGATGAAGACAGCACAGCTCTCAGCTGGCATTGGGGTGCGCTGGAGGAAAGCATACAGGCCCTTCTACCTGCTGGATCCCCAAGACTGTTTTATTTTAAGGATGGAGTCAATTTGTTTGACTGTATCTGCATTTATAGTATCCCCCCCGAAAAGTGCAACTACAAGAGCTTCACCTATGCTGCTGCTCCTGCGAGTGGAGCTTCCAGGCACAGACATGACCTTTTGGCAAATGCTGTCAAACCCTGACTCAGGGGGACCTGGCAGCAGCCAGAAGAGCTCAGGGTGATTTTCAGGGTAATGAGCAGCTCTGCAGAGGAGCCAGATGGGCTGCTAGAAATCCCATGGATGAAACCTTGGCGTCCTGAAGGGAAGATGTCTGCTCACGGAGAGGGCAATAACATTTCTGCCTTCTCTCCTCCCTAGTCCTCGACCCAGATCTATGTGTACATCTAGCTCTGCATTTTGGAATTGCAGGATCTCCCTCGTTGCGCCACCTGCTCCTCCAGGTCCCTGGGTTACCTCTCCCTGTTATCCACTTCCATCAGAACGTTGCACAAGTGATTATGAAACTAAATGGCTTTGACCTTTGAAGTGGGAAATCAATGGCTGGGCAGGGCTCAATTCACTGCAGAAATATTTACAAGAGCATCAGAAACATTGCATTAATTTCTTTCATTCTGGGGAGAAGGCAAGGAGCCAGCACTTATTATGCTCAGTTCATACATTAAGATCTTCATTATGACTCTTGGTTTACCTGCCCTGAGGACCAGTTCAGCTGTGGTGCGAAAGTCAGAGATATTTTCTGGTAGAATTGTTTCTAGACCTGGAAAGAGAAGTGCAGAAAACTCCTCCCAGGGTTCATCTAGTGGCAATGAGGCCCCTGTGGACTCAAAGAGCTGGACACAGGTGACAGTGTGATAGGAGGGCAAGCACAGAGGTTGGGTTCCTGGAGAGATACTCTGCTTCATGCGCTGACTGCCAGGGCTGGACCATTGCTGCAGCAGCATCACCAAGGGTCCAAGGGGTGCAATCAAAGAAGTCCTCAGGCATCATGAAGTCCTAAGGCATTATGCACAACCCTTTTTTTTTTTTTTTTAATGCAAAAAGCTGAGCCTTTGATTCTTTCCTGGTGAACTGAGGGAAAGCGTGGCTGTTCTCTGGGGAATGGGGAGGAATTCTGGAGGATACAGTGCTCTCAAAACATTGAGTCTGAGTCTCCATCGAAGAGGTTGGTAGCCTGAGTAGCAGAGAAAACCCAGGCTTGTAGGTTCTCTCTCTATTTAGCTGGTCGGACTTGCAGCCGTTTTTTTATCCCAAGTGTTCTGTCGTGAGCCAAGGGGCGAATTGGAGTTTGCCAAGGCTAATTTTAGCAAGAGACAGCCTTACACCATTTCCCTCAGGGCTAGCTCAATTTGAGAAAAAGAAATCAACCACAGATTGAAATCACCCAATTACCATACTATAGCAAATAAAAACACTAGCCAGAGATGTAATCTCTGCAGGGAGGCACAAAACAGCGTTCACAGATACCATCTCCTAGATGAATGCCACACACAATAGCCCGTCTAAAGGCGATTACCTTCATTGTTTAAGGAGTTACACACGGTGTTTGTTCTGACATTCCAGAGTGGGCTGGGGTGGGTAAAGAGCCTGGGGTGGTCATGAGAGATGGTGCACTTTCATGTGCTGCTCTGAATTTAGCCCCCCCGTTCATTAATGAGCAGGAAAAATGAGGACCTGCTGATGTACAGTAGGTGGGATATGCGACAGGAGCTAGCAATGTGCTGCCTATTTCTCCCAGAGTTAGGGAATAGGTTCAACAGGGTTCACATCAGGGTTCATCATGATGGGGCTGAGAGGGAGCAAACGATGTGTGAGCTGCGGAGACTGAATTCTGCCTACCTTCCGTTGTACACATCACCTTGATATCTTAGTGCTTACCATCCTTGCTACTAGACATGGTCCCAAATTAGGCAAATTCGTTGATGGTAACTAGTTTTTTACTAGTTATTTTACAGCCAGGCAGTAAAATAAGTATCTTTGCATGTTCTGGAGCTGTTTGTGGCCAGGACTCTCAGTGTTACCATTTTCCTCAAATGCTTTCACTCCTAAAGGATCCTCCTGTCCCTCAGATCTTGCAGAACACAACTACCGCCTTTCTTTTAGCACATCCATTCACTTCCATGAGCAAAAGAGCAAACTCTCCCTGACAATTCCCACTGCAGGTGTCCAATCTCTGTGTAAAATGGTCAGACCGATGACTACAGTCAGACTGAGGCATTACAAAGAAATCAGACAAGCCTGGGCTTATCCTAAGATACTTCTGAATTCTGATTTCCTATATCCAGAAAGGTATTTAAGGAAAGAATGGAACCATATATGCTGTAACCACAGAAAAAAACACGACCTTTTTAGCACTGCCTTGTGAAGTCTGCTCCAAAAGACCTGACAGGCATTAGCGAATGTCCTCTTCGGACGCCTGGAGGAATAAAGATTAATTAATTCTGCCTCACTGAGAGAAAACAGAAAATTAAGGGCACAATTACTGAAAAGGTTTATGTGATCTAGGAAGGAAATGCCAAGGACTGTAGCCTTTTCTCCTTGTGTGCATTGACATTCCAAGTCTGGAGCCACTTCTGCAAATGCACTTGCTGAAGGGCTCAGAAGACACTGTAGCTCTGCAGGGAATGCATAGCTTTTGAAAGATGCCCACAGGATGGTCAGGCATCTGCTGGCAGTGTGGGCATATCAGACTTGACGGACCCATACTCTAGCTAGCCAGGGTGCCATCATTTCCAGCATGGGCTCTTCAAATCTGTCCAAGATCTTGACATTGCTGAAGTCCTTCCTTCTGCACCCTTACTACTGCTGTTGGTCCTCCTGGCTGAGCGTATGGTGCAGAGCTATGGTTAGAGCTCAGCCCCATCTCCACCTGGCCATCTTCTCCTTTCGCCCATCTCAGCTGCCCTGTCCTGCCAGGCACAGGGTACCCAGGCACCAGCTGTTGGCTTAAGCCCAGCACATGTCTGTTACCTGCTTTCAGACCATGCCAAAGGCCATGCCCACAGTGGAAAAGGTAATTAAACTAAATTAAAATCCCTTGGGTTTGCACCAGATGAAGAACGTGCCCCCAGCAGCCACCATGGCCATGCCACCCTGCCGCAGTGCGCTAGCAAATCCTCCTCTAGCGCTTGTACCATCCCTCAGAGCTGAGGGAAGCTTGGTCTGACCATCAGCCACACAAGCTATTTTGGGTTTGATATGCAGCAGATTTGATAAGAAAGCTCTCAGGAAAAAACAAATTTCCTCTTGGACTGAGTAGAACTGGGCACATATTCCGGCACACAGAGTTCCCTTTCCTATAAGCTCATGAGGTAGCCTTCTAAAATTAGGAAAGAGAGGTGAAGCTCTGGCCCTGCTGCAATCCCCAAGATGAGGATTCACCTTAGGGGTACAGTAGACCCTCATATATGGTGGAGAGGTGAAGAGGGCAGAGGACCCTGTGCTTTCGTGTTGCTTCCCTGGTGTGTCTCCTATATACACACCCATTATTTGTGCAAGCCAGAGGTTTACATTGGGTGAGTGTAGGTGCTGTACAATTTGCCTCCTGCCTAATGTTACTGACCGTTATCTGAGGAGCTCAGACCATTTTGCAAGAACAGGGGCAGCAAAGAGGCTGGAAGGGAGAGGCAAAGCACCTCAGTACGGCCACAGCTCAGTGCATTTGTGTTTGAACCAAATTCGTTTTCATCACACTATGAGTGCCTGGCTCCAGCCCAGGGTCCCATGAAATCATGTAGCCTCATCTGTTCCGTGGCCCTGGGTACCCACTGCACCTGACTGGTGTCTCCTCCGAACTGCTGGGTGGGGGTACTGGAGCAGAAGCCACCTTGGTGCTGCTGATGCCTGCAGGACAGGCTGCATTTTGCACTCAAAAAACCCCCACTGTGTGGCAAATTCCCCCGCTGCAGCCTCACACCAGGGCTTTGCACCACCAGGGGAAACAAGATACTGAGGAGTGGACAAGAAAAGACTGCTGGCATCATGGGCTCAGAGGTCATTGCCAGGGACAAGTGGAGAGGGAGCTATGGGTGAGAGACAGTGGTCTCCTCTGCTTATGAAAATGGTGTTCAATTATGGGAAAAACAGTAATGAGGAGAAAGAAAATTCTTGATAACAATCTTTTATCTCTAACTATTACTCCAATGCTCTCTTCTGTTTCCTCTGTTGCCCTCATGTTGTGTCATTTTGTAACCTGTATTCACCATCAGTATTGATTTACAGGCAAGCAGTTCAGTATTTGGCCCAGAGACAATGAATCTCTGGTGTTCAGCTGTTCCAGCCAGTGTCATGTTCCATATAAAGTGCCTCAGTTTTCACTGGGGTCATTGCTCATATTCAGCAGTTTCCTTTTTCTTTGGGCTGGTCTAAAAAAAAGAAAACAAATTAAAAGAAAAAAAAAAAAAAGACAATAACTGCCTCCCTAGGACTGCCAGTGCTCCAGAGGTTCCAGGATCTCCCACACTCAGCAGATGCACTGGGAGATACACAGAGAGGACCAGAGGATCTTGCCAACCTTGGTGTAAGATGACTGATTTTCCCCCTCTTTCAGTTTCCCTTCACACCTCACGTGGGAGGATGTGAGGACAGGCACTCTTTAACAGTGGTGGCACCTGTGGAAGCATTAGAGATGCTCCTGTGTGAGACAGGTGCTGTCTCAGGCACCTCACACCACCCTGCAGCGCCTGGAGTGGAGGAAATTCCCTGTCACCCTGTCTCCCTGCGGAGCATGGGGTGGGCATGGTCCTTGGGAGTGCTGGGGCTGCCCAAGGGCAGAGATAGCAGTATGTTCCCCCTCAAAAAGAAGCTGGAGTGATTCTGTCCCTTCTGCTGACTTTGCTGCTACAGGTGGGTGCCAGAGAGCCCTGGGCTTCTCCTGACTGTTGCAAGCTTCTGGAGCAAGGAGATGCTCCAGGGCTCCCAGAAGACCATGCCAGGAGCTCTGAGAGAAACAAGTAAACAAAAAAACCCACACTTTATCACTCAGACCCTAGTTTCTAACTGCACTGTTGTCCCAAACAAGCATAAATGAGCGATTAACGGGGAGCTGTGAATCACGGGTGGCTCCCCCTCATGGCTTGTAAAGCAAGAGAGGAGGAGAAATCCAGAGCCAGGAGGCTGCACTGCCGCTGCCACCACTGTAACTTGCCCAAAGCTACCTGAGCCCTGCCCAGCTGCAGGAGCACGAGGAAGCCTTCCCAGGAGGAAGGCAGAGGTGACCCACTGAAAGTGTCCCTCATCTCTCTTCCTGTGGGCATGGAATGCTTCCACACCATCTGCTTGCTGCTTCTGCCGCTCTCCAGCCCTCCCCGCAGCGACACGCCGGACAAATACTGCTACTTATCAGCTCTCTGCAAGAAGAGAATTTCACAAATTCCTCTCCCGCCAAACACTGCCTTGAAGACTGTCACTTGCGAGCGCCTGCCAAGGGCCTGATCTGTCCAGCTGCTTCATATCAGTGTGCTTTGCGCTTTCCAGCTTGTGATAAGCATCTGGGCAGGGAGAGTTAAGGCCAGCATCCCAGCTAGTCCCAGTCCTGAGGAAGGTCTTGCATGCCCGAGAGCCTGGCTGTTTTTTCCAATTATATCAGCTGGGCTAATAAAAGTGATTACCTCTTTCTACCAACCCTGCCTTTCTCATTGATCCCACAGGCCGTTCTTCAAATGTCACCCAGCAAGGAGGGAGCACACATCCAATTATAAAAAAGAGGAAAGATTAGCGTGATGACAAAGCAGCAGGGTCAGTGGTGCAGATGTGCTGCACAAAACGAATGAGATGTGCCTGCTTTTGGCATCCTGCAAGCTGAAGGAACCCAGGAGGAGGCATTTTGGGGTGTGCTGGGGCTGTCCACAGTTAAGGCAGCATAAGAAGGGCAAGCTTAACTGTCTTCCTAACTTCCTCTCTGAGGTTTGTTGTTGTATTTGTTTAAATAAGAAGCTTGGACATACTGAAAAGATAACAATTACTCAAAAGAACAGATAAAGGCAAGAAAACCTCAAAAGCAACTCAGACTTTGGGCGATGAAATTTATCTTTATATGGAGCAAATCCCTGCCTTTATTTTGAAGCTGTGATCACTAGTCCCACTTGGTGTGGGTCACGGCTGCGTAGCCAAGGGCAGGCCATGGGCCCACCCTGACACACCTCACTTGGGTGAACAAAGATTGCCAACACAAGCAAGAGCTGCAAAATCAAGGAATTAAAATCAGCTTTTCTCTGCTTCCTCCACCACACCCTGTTAACCAAAGCAGAGGTTCGGGCTTCTTTGAATACAGTAGGACAAGGACAAAATGTTTAGGTGTAACCTGGGCTGGCTGATTTCTGCACCCTGGGCAACAGAGACTTCCAGGGACATGCACCAGGCTCCGGAGAGGGATGCAGGACCAGGGACGTGCAGGACATCAGATGCCTTTGATAAAGCACTTGTTATGAAGCAGAAAACTTAGCTTTGACTCTCCCCAAGGCTGGTGTTTCCCACCAAGTTCTCGAACCTGCTTCTCCTCCTTTCCAGACTCAGTGCTTCGTGCAAGGATGAGCATTTTGTGTGTCTGTTAGGACAGGGGCCCTAAGGCTTTTGGGATCCTTTGATTTGGTGTCAGAGTATTCCCAGACACTAGCTTAACCTATAGGAAACAGCACAGCTAACTTACTGGGTTAGTACCAGAAACTTACTTTGATCACTTTCTAGGCCTCTCTGAGCAGCTCTTAAAAAAGAAGAGGGAAACAGAGAGCTGAGGACAAGTAATTCCCACACCTCCTGCTTTTCCTTCCCCGTTGTGCTCAGCTCTCCCAATACTGCACTTCATCTGGGCCTCTGCTTTTCCAGCAGTTTCTTGCCGTGCTTCCCCTGCACGGTAACGTGCTGCTGGCCCCCGGGCAGAGGGGTGGGTGTGCGGGGGTGGGTGTGCACGGGAGCTGGGGAACGGATATGGCACCCCCCAAAGCGCTCACCGAGCCTGTGGCTGCGCAGGGTCCAGACCTCAGCTGGGGTGAAGCTGTGAAAGCCAATGGGGTGCTACAGCCTCACCCACCCTGCTTGCAGTTGTACCTGTTGGCACCGGGTTGGGGGGGGGAATGTGCAACCCCATTTATCTCAGCAGTGGGCAGGGGAAACGCTGGGTAATTAGCTAAGGTCATTAGCACTGCACGTGTGGGTCCCGCGACTGCTCCTGCTTTCCCAAGGCTGTGGGGGTCTGCAGTGGGAGGAGGTGTCCCGTGGATCTTCTGTTCCCATCTCTCTGTTTTTCAAACCTCTGCAGGGTGCGGAAGGAGGAGCAGAGAGCGGGAACGGTGCGGGGAAGCCATGGGTTAAGGAAGGTCCCAGCCTCACACCACCGAAACCGCCTCTCACCTCATTTCCTGATTCCAGCATCTCCTTCCCCTCTCTGTTCTACACTACGAAGGTTCCTCTCCCAACACCCAGCTCTCCTCTGTCAGCAGCTGGCGTGCAGCTGGGGTGTGACACAGACCCAGCCAGGACGTGGCGCGGGGACGAAGGCTGCTCCCCACCGCAGCCCAGACATGGCTGCCAGAGCCCGTCCCTCAGCATCACCGTGCCACCTTGCCACCCAAGAAAAATGAAGCAGAATCATGAAGTCCCATCAGAAGGCCAGTGGCTGATGCGTTTCAAATATGATTTAACATCAGTAACTGCTTAATTGCTAACGAAGGCAGGAGTCCTCCACTGCCTCTGCTGTGGGAGAGCCACAGCACAGCACCCAACAAGACACCGAGCAAAAGCGACCCTTTCTGTTCTCCCTTTCTGCAGCATAGGGCAATTTTAGAACCTCAGCCTTCAGGCCTTCGCTGTCACCTCCAC
>VXBJ01003322.1:259090-270480 GCA_013400055.1 Nycticryphes semicollaris | reverse complement strand
CTGGCTCATGGATAGTTTAGGATCTACCAGGACCCCCAGATCCTTCTCCTCAGAAGTACTTTCCAGCAGGTCCACCCCCAACCTCTATTGGTGCCTGGGGTTCTTCCTGCCCAGGTGCAGGACCTTACATTTGCCCTTGTTGAACCTCATGAGGTGGTTCTTCTCTGCCCAGCTCTCCAGCCTGTGAAGCAGTGGCTGGGACCAGCTGCAGTACTGGGAAGGGGGAAAACCCTTTTGAGGGTAAGTCTCATCCCAGGGAAGGTGTCAGGAGCAACAGTCAGCGAGGGGGGATTTCTGAACCCCCTACCATAACATGCACCCAGTCCCAGCAAGGAGGGGTAACACAGCCAGCAACAGGGAGGGATGTGGAGGTTCTGTCCCCAACAAGGACATCGGTGACATGTCCCCAACGCTGCAGCGCTGTTGTGGGAAGGACTGAGCAACCAGCAAGGAGCGGGGTGAGAGCCCAGCCCTCCAGCATGGGACTGGGAGCTGCTGGGGTGATGGCTGTGGGGAGGGAGTGGTGGGTGCTCTTGGGTCATGCCCCGGTTGGAGCCGCTGCGGGTGGGGAGGGCAGCCCAGCCTTGAGACGTAGGAGAAATTTCAGCTCTCTGATTCACATGCCAGCGTCCCCCTCTGGCCCTGCCACGATGGAGACACAGGGCAAAGAGCAGCAGCCACCCACATTTGTGACACGCAGCCAACCCCACGCCTGGCCACCTGAAAATACGGCCCTGAACTGGTGATGCCTCTTGTCTTTAGGGGCTGCCATAGATAAATCTGTGGCTCCAGCTCAATCACCTCCATGGGGCAGCCTTCCAGGTGCTTCCCACCCCAGAAAGGCACGGCAGCCCCCAAAAGACAAAACCACTCTGTAAAGGTTATCTAAACCCTGGGGGCAGCTCCCAAGCCCAGCCAGGGGTGGTGCAGGCAGGCAGACACGCCGAGGCATCTCACCATCCCCCTATCAATTTATTTGGCAATTTAATTACGGCTTTGCTTGCTGTGGCACAGGAGGAGCAGCAGTGCTCACCCCACTGTCACAGAACTGTAGAATCATGGAATTGTCCAGGTTGGAAGAGACCTTTCAGATCATCGAGTCCAACCTCCAACCTCACTGATAAAACCCATCACTAACCCATGTCTCTAAGCTCTACGTCTACAGCACCAGAGCCCCAAACCCTGGTTTCCAAAGTGGTGGCAGAGAGGGAACCCTGAGGGACCTGACGTCGTTTCTGAGCAAAAATAATGGTCGGGCAATCAGCAGCACCAGGGGGAAGGAATGGGAAGAGGATGGTGGAAGGAATGGGAAGAGGAGGATCCTACAGAAAAGGAATGCCACTGGGCACATGCGCTCACTCCACCAGAGCTGGTGGTAACCCACGAGGGCTACCTGCCCAGGGGAGGGCAACCAGTGCCCTGTGGTGCCAATGGGCATGCTGCTGGGTTGAACACTGGCTGGCACATTGCTGGGCCCACGGCAGTGCCTGCTGCTGGCAGGACTCTGTGGGCTGAGGATGGACACCGCTCACCACAGGGGTCAGCGATGGTGGAGGTGACCCCAACCCCGGTGCTGGCACCACTTGCAGAGGTGCTACGTTAAAGGAGGGGGTGGGATGGGCTTTGGCAGGGTGAGGCAAGGATATGTCTGAATCCAGGGGGGCAGGGGGAAGGGATTTTCACTCCCAAAGGGGGAGGCTGAGCTGTTGGGCAGCCATCCTTGAGCTTCTGCCAGGAAGGAAGCACTCACGCTCCCCTTCCGCTCATCTGGGGAGGAAAATCCCCCCAACCCAGGACAGTCACAGGGTGCTGGGCAGCACAGCACGAACACAGGGTGCTCCCAGCCACGGCACAGCTTCCTGGGAAAGCAGCCCCCTCTCCAGCATCCACCCTTTCCCGGGAAGCAGAGGCTGCAGGGGGCTGCGGCCCTGGCACGGGGATGCCGGTCGCTCCCTCCCACGGCTTCCCCTTTTCTCAGAAAGCCTGGAAACCAAAGGTGAAAGAAGTGGGTGGAAACTCTGCACGCTGCCGTCCAGGAAGAGAAGTGAGTAACTCGGCTGCGATATTTAACAGTGCCTCCGGCCCCGCCGCTCGCAGACCTNGGGAAGCATCCAACTATTCCTTCAAACTTCCCAGGAAGATAAAGCAAAACCCCTTGGATTAATGCCCCAGCCACCATGTCAGCGTGGCACCAGTGGCTGTGCAGCACCCACGCCCTGCCATGCCACTGCTTGGCACCTGGCACGTGCTGGTTAATTGATAACCCCCAGGCTAATTAGCTGGCAACACCAAAAGCAGAGTGTTGCTGCAGTTGTTTGACATGTAAAGCAGTAAATCGTTAACCACCAATCCTGGGGGGGGGGGTGTGCTGGCCAGGCAGCCACATCTCCCCCTGGAGCAGCCACTTGTGCTTTGCCTCCCTCAGGAGCGAGGGAGAGGGGAGGCCTCCTGCCTGCCCCGTGTCCCCCACGGGGGGTGTTAGGTCCTGGTCTGTCGGGTTCTTACAGAGAGAGGGAGGGCAAAAGCCTGAAAGGGCTAAATGAGACCAGCACCTCAGGGCTGAATTGGTGCTGTGCTGATCTGCGGGTGGCAGGGCTGGCCACGCGTGAGCATCTGCTTCCCGGTGTGCTCCTGTCACCTCCTGACACCGCTCGCTGCTGGGAAACGTGCTGTGAGAGCTGGTCAGGGCTGCTCAGCTGGGGCACTTCGTCTTTGCTGGTAGTATTGACCCTACCCCTTGCAGAGAAAGCAAACAGGGGGTTTGCAGGGAAGGTAAAGCGTAGCTCACACAGCATCACGGAGAGGTAGGTGCTGGACACGCAGGGCTGGGGGGATCCCCCCCTGCAGTGGCTCTCGTGGCACCTTGATGCATCCATGGGTGCTGCCGTGGGTCCCCTCCAGGGCCCGGCTGCCCATTTCTGATCACTGCTGCCCTGGAGCAGGGGCTGTGAGGGGCTTCAGGTTTAACTCAGTGCAACACAGAAAACCCTGCAGCAGGAGCAGCATCCCACCAGGCATCCGCTTGTGTCTCAACTCACCAGCATCTTTGAGCTGAGGTCAGGAGCCTTGAGGAGCTCTCAATGTGCCAGAGCCCATTTTTTTTCCCCTCACACCCCTTCCTGGGCACATCTGTCAGCTCCAGCAGCTGCTGCTGGGATCAGCACCAGGGTCTTAAATCCAGACTTCTCCCAGAGGCAGGACATGTCCAGGACAGCCAGCACCAGAAGGGGAAGTGTACCAGAACTGGTACGGGGACCCCGCATGCCCCAAGCTGGGCAGAGAGGAGGATCTAAGCAGTGAAGGGTGCCAAGGATTCCTGCCCCAAAGTCAGGGGAGGCAGATCTCAACGGGGCTACGAAACCCCCACCTGCACAGAAGGCAGCTGGGCTGATGCAATCCTCCCCAGGGCTGGGCTGGGGCAACAGGCTCAGCACACACTGGTCACCCTGTGGCTCAGTGCTACACCCTGACAGGTCCTCATGAAAATGTGGGGACGAGCCAGGGCAGGACACCTCCCCCCCAACAAAATACGCAGCATCCACGTGGCTCCCATGGCTCCATCCATCCCTGTCCCCCCTGGCGTTACCCATCGCCATGCTCCAGTGCAGACCAGGCACCAGGGGTACCCCCAGGGCCAAACCCAGCCCTGGCCCTGCCTGGGTCCAAAATGTGGGGCAAGCTTTGGTGGTTGTTTTTTTAAGGGGCACAAAGATGATCAGGGGGTTAGAGCACCTCTCCTATGAGGACAGGATAAGGAAGCTGGGGTTGTTCAGCCTGGAGAAGAGGAGGCTCTGGGGAGACCTAGTAGCAGCCTCCCAGTACCTGAAGGGGGCTACAGGAAGGCTGGGGAGGGTCTGTTAAAGGCCTGCAGTGACAGGACGAGGGGCAATGGCTTCAAGCTGGAGAAGAGCAGATTTAGATTGGATATTAGGAATAGGTTCTTTAATCTGAGGGTGGTGGGACAGTGGACCAGGTTGCCCAGGGAGGTGGTTGAGGCCCCTTCCCTGGAGATATTCAAGGTGAGGCCCAATGAGGCCCTGGGCAACCTGGTCTAGTTGGGGGTGTCCCTGCTGACTGCGGGGAGGTCGGACTGGATGACCCTAGAGGTCCCTTCCAGCCTGGACCATTCTGTGATTCTGTGATTCTATGGGAACACAAAGGAGCAAAGGCAGAGCCTGAAGGAGGAGAGGTGTCCAGCACAGGGGAACCTGCACAAGCATCCCAAAACTAGCATGGAACCACCAGCCCCTGCAAGGAGGATGGATCTGAAAGCAGGAGGTTGAGTAGAGCTGCCTCTTTGCCCATGGTGTGGGAGCAGGAGCCCAGTGCTGCTGGAGGGAGGGTCAATGCCTGCAGTGCCATGCCCTAGGGAGAGTCCACGTAACTCCCTGCTCCCCTTGGCCCCAGGTGGGTGCTGTGGATGCCATGTCGTGGGGACATTGCTTGTAGGAACAGCCAGGAGCGAAAGAAAAGAGCTGGAGCTTGTCTGAGTTTGCATTTTGACCCCTCTTTTTCCAGCTCTGTCTCCGTGGGCTTCCCACCGCACCCAGGTCAAACTGCCCCCACTGCCTTTTGGCCATGGGGTACCCCAGCACCCATGGGCAGGACACTGAAAGTAGCCTGCTGGAGCTATCCCTGCTCCATCCCGAGGAGGGCAGGGACTCAAGGCACACCAGGACACATGCCAGGCAGCAGCTGAGCTATCCCACGTGGCCCCAGAACCAGCGTCACCCCCCTGGGACCGCAGAGTGAGGGAAGGGGATGGTTCCTGGGCACCCTCAGGGAGGACGTGTTGGGGTTACCCCATTCCTGCTCCCACAGCCACCTGCTTGAAACTCTTCCTCTTTGTTTACACACAGAGGAAGATGGGGAGGAAGGCTTTTCCCTCACCTTCACCTTTCGGTTCCCAAAAGCGGTGGTTGCTCAGAGCAGCCGAGGACTGAAGGTGGGTGGTCATGACTTTGAACAGCAGCGATCCTTCAATCCTTTGGGGGGAAATGCTTTGGAGAGGAGTGTTACAGCATAAAAAAAAACCCCAAACCGAAGCTTTTCATGTGTTTAAACAGCCAGGAACCACAGGGCAACCACCCTGTGGCACAAGCTGGCCAAGGAGTACCCCTGAAGCACCCCATCTCTACTAGCCATCACAGGCCAGCAGTCCCCTTGCCTTCCTGCCCTGCTCCCTTGAGCCTGCGGAGAGGGATGAGGATGAGGAAGGAGACCACCCTATTTTTCTGAGCTCAGGAGACTCAAGGCTATCGAAACCTTTCTGCAGCTATCTGAAAAACAACATGGTGCACAGGTCCCTGAGCCACCTCTTCTACCCCAATGCTGCTGCTGAGATGCACCCAACCACCTGCTCTGCTTCACCCCATCTTCCTCCACCCTCGATGCTCCAGACTCACCCTGGGTAGCCCTCGTGGACCTGCAGCCCCGTGGGTTTGGCAGTGGGGCTTCAAGACGCTCATGCCCTGGGTGGTGGGGACCAGCTCAGGTCTTTGGGGCTCCCTGTGCTGTCACCCCATCCCACAGCAGGCACAAACCTCCCCTGGAGCAGGAGTGTCACCCCACAGGGAGGCACCCAGCAAGCAGGACAGCAGCTGAACTCAGGTTCCTGGCAGATGGATTAAAACAGAGCCCCCAGGCTGGCAGTTGAGCAATCACGGCGTTAGCTCCTCTGCCAACAGTTTCTTGGTGCTTCCCCCATGGAAATCTTTGCCTGTGCTCCAAAGCCTGTGTGTCATTTCCCGTCCCTTCTGCTAATCCATCAGACCCCAAGGGCTCACTGCCTGCACTGTTGAGGGGGGGGGGAGAGAGGGAGGGGGACATAACCCCCTCACAGCAGCTACTCCTGCTTGAGCCACCTTGAGCCGCTGCCATCACAAGGGTGTCAAACTGCTGCAAAGCCAAAAAAAGCCAGCCTCTGCCTGCCTCTTCCAGCTATCAGCCTTCCTGGCTTTCAAAATGAACATCTGCTGAGGAATGAGGCTGCCTGAATCAGCTGGGAGCATCAGCACCTCTGGAGCTGCTCACGGGGGTCCCTGCACATCCCCTGAGTCTGCCCCTCCATGCACCGGAGCTTTGCAGCCCGAACTGGAGTGTGGGGACAGTAGGCAAGCAAAGGGTACGTGTGTAGCTGTGGGGTACACCAGCACACCCCAGCTTCAGACTTATCCCTCCCTGGATCTGTTCCCTGAACTGCCTGGAAAAGGCCTTTCACTGCTTCATTTTCAGCTTTCATTTTTAGAATCACAGAATTGTCCAGGTTGGAAAGGACCTTTCAGATCATCGAGTCCAACCACCAACCTCACTCTGATAAAACCCATCACTAACCCATGTCTCTCAGCACTAGGTCAACCCGGCTTTTCAATCCCTCCAGGGATGGGGCCTCAACCCCTGCCCTGGGCAGCCCAGTCCAAGCCTTCACAACCCTTTCCCTGTCAAAATTGTCCCTCATCTCCAACCTGAACCTCCCCTGGGGCAACTGGAGGCCATTTCCTCTTGTCCCATGGGCTGTGACTTGGGAGAAGAGACCGACCCCCCCTGGCTCCCCCCTCCTTTCAGGGAGTTGGAGAGAGCGAGAAGGTCTCCCCTCAGCCTCCTTTTCTCCAGGCTGAACCCCGCCAGCTCCCTCAGCCTCTCCTCAAAGGACTTCTTCTCCAGACCCCTCACCAGCTCCATTGCCCTTTTCTGGACCTGCTCCAGCCCCTCAAGGTCTATTTTTGTGTTGAGGGGCCCAAAACTGGACACAGCACTCCTGGTGGGGCCAAACCCTCCATCCCTTCCCAACCAGGCCATCTCCTCCCTCCATCCCTCAGCTGGTACATCTCAGTCCCAGTGGTTCCTGCACACCCTGCTGCCCCCCACCTCCAGTTGCATGCACAGAACAGGAGCAGTTCCAACCAAGGGATGCGTTACCACCCGCACACAGGGCAAACACGAAGGTGGGAGCCCCAATGCACCTGCAAAAACCAGCCCCATCCAGAAGAAGTTATATTTCTCTTACAGTTCTGTCAGGTTTAGGGAGCTCAGGGCTGAGCTGAAGCTTTGCAGCAGCTCCAAACGACAGGAAAACACGTAGAAGCAGCAGGGGAAAAAAAACAACCCCAAACAGCAGCCAACTTGAATAAAGTTTCCATGGAAAGCCATGGCAGCGTGTGCTGCTTCTGGGGTGAGAGCCAGAGGTGTCAGAGTCCTCTCCTTGCAGCAGCTCCCCGTTGCAGAAACCTGTGTCAGAGACATGATGAGCTCTTTGCTCTTTTTCCCCCCAGATGGAGACGGAGACACAACTGGCTGGGGCCAGGGAAAGCCGACTCACGCTGGCTGCTTGGCTCTGAGAACTGAATTCCATAGGCGTTGAAGGCTCCAGAAATGCCCTATGGATTCAGTTCTGCAGCTGGGCAGCAAATAAACCTCAAACCTTCAGGGAGCAAGGCTGTGAGCTGTTCCCACAAGGAATGTGAAAATCATTGCTCCTGCGTAGAGACTGGAGTAGGGATGGAGGTGAGTTACGGCCTCCACGGCCTCCCTGCATTCAGGGAGACCCACTCAAGGTGGCAACTTTCCCCCAAGGGATTTAAAAAAAAATAATAAAATATTAAAAAAAACAAAAAAGCACCCAACTACAAAATGTTTTCTTCTGCATGGAAGTGAAATGGCACTCCAGAAAATAAATGCATCCCTGCCTCCTGATGTACTGCATGTGATTGTAAGCCTCTGCTAAAAATACACAGGGTCACACCAACAGCCCGGGTGTCCCCAGCAATCTCCTGGGCAGAGTCCTGGCAGCAAAACCAAACAGAGCTTTGGAGAAGATAAACAGGACAGGTTGGGTAAAGTTAAGGGCTGTGCCCACTCCCACTTTGCCCGCCCTGGGGATATCCCCAGCAGGGATGGGTATTTGAAGAAAGGCTTTTCTCCTTCCATCTCCCCACCTTACACCTCTGGGAGACCTTGGCTGCCTGCTTGGAGTTTCAAGGACCTTTTCCACTATAACAGGGTGCAAAGCTGCCACCAGGAATTTATTGGCTGGAATAGTGCCATTAAGGATAAATTAGGTAAGGCCTGGTAATTTATGTCACTTCTGATCATCACCATAGGGCAAACCCCACACTACTCCTCACCTTGCCTAGAAGAATTGGTTTGTGCTTGCTCCAAGATCTCACCTAAACCAGCTCCTTCCCACAACCCTTCCCATGGAAGGCAGCAGCCACCTGCACCTTGCACCAGCTCTAGAGGATGGGGAAGAAGCTCCTTCCAGCACCTCATTTGAGCACCACCACCTGCATAAAGATCCCATCCACAAACTTCGGGTTCACTGCTTAAGCCCCTGCCTACAGGATCTGCTGCTGCTGGAAGGACAGGAAACCATAGAATGGTTTGGAAGGGACCTTAAAGATCACAGAGTTCCAACCCCCTGCCCTGGGCAGGGACACCTCCCACCAGACCAGGTTGCTCCAAGCCCCATCCAGCCTGGCCTTGAACCCCTCCAGGGATGGGGCAGCCACAGCTTCTCTGGGCAACCTCTTCCAGGCTCTCACCACCCTCACACCAAACAAGTTCTTTCTGGTATCTCATCTAAATCTCCCCTCTTTCAATTTAAAACCATTACCCCTCGTCCTGTGGCTCCACTCCCTGATCAAGAGTCCCTCCCCATCTCTCCTGTAGCCCCTTCAGGTACTGGAAGGCCGTTAGAAGGTCTCCCTGGAGCCTTCTCTTCTCCAGGCTGAACACCCCCAGCTCTCTCAGCCTGTCCTCACAGCAGAGCTGCTCCAGCCCTCGGAGCATCTTCATGGCCCTCCTCTGGACCCGTTCCAACAGCTCCATGTCCTTCCTGTGCTGAGGACTCCAGAGCTGGACACAGGACTCCAGGTGAGGTCTCACCAGAGCAGAGTTGAGGGAGCCCAATGCCAGGTGCTGCAGCAAAGCTCCTGCAGACCAGGACAGCTGACACTTAACTGCACTTTTCTACCTGTTGAGGATGCCATGCTTAGCCAAAAAATAATAAAAAAAAGAAACACCAAAAAAACCACCCACAAAAAACCCACACAAACCCCTACCACAAACAAAACCACAACCAAAAAACCCACACACACAAGTATCCACATTTTTCCTAACCAAGAGCCACCACTCATTAGCAGGGGCCTCTTCTGGTACAGTCATTAAGTCCCAGAACCACCATGTGTGACAAGGCCAAGGACCATCAGCTTGGGCTGCAGCAGTTTCTGCAGCAGTTCTTCTGGTTGAGCCCTCTTGCAGGTTTATCTGGCAGCAGAGTTAGGCCATTTCCAAGAAGCGGATTGGGGAAGGGGAAATCCAGATAGTCACTGGCAATTGCTTAAACAAAAATGGTTGCATCAATTGAAAACAAACAAAAACACACCACACTGACTTTGACTTTATAGTAATTCAGAGCCACCAAGTTGTCCCCCCTGGGCTCTCTCCAGGGGAGGAGCACCCAGTTCTCTCCCGCATTGGAAGGTCTTTCTCCCACGTGGCACATCATAGGGGAGATAGAGCAGGACAGATTAGGTCCCCTTTTTCTCCTGTACGCTCAGAAAATCCTTGCTGGTCCCCACAGGGGAAGCTGTCAGGCAACAAACTGGGGCAAGGCAAGATGCTGCCAAATGGAATCACCCACCAGGGCTGGGCAACAGCAACAGGTCAGAAATCACCCCCAGCTTCATAAAGAGGCATCAGATCAGGCTGCAAGTTGTTCACAGGAGAGACTGCTGGCAGGGCAGCTAAAAACCAGGAATAAACATTTGCATTTGGGCTTTTTTTTATTACTATTGTTTATTTATAATCTTTTAAAAGATACAAATGCTTGCAGAGAAGTCAGACCCAGCCCCTCACAACCCTCTAGGTTTCCAGCACAACTATCTGAAGCCCACCCTTCCAAGAGACCACGCTGTAGAAGTGCTGTGGTGCACACAACTCCAGTAACCTCACTGGAGAACCAGCATCTCCAACCAGAGCCAAGCCAGACCCAGAGCGGGGTGTCAGGCAGCTATTTCTACAAGGACATGTGGCCAGAAGAACAGAGCACCAGGTTACTAAGTGCAAGAGGATGGGGACACCAAGATGTTCCACCAGCGTGCAGGGAAGTGCTGTGTACAGGCATCACACGGTGATTAAGCACAATGGCATGGTCATAAAAGAGCAGTGACAAGACATGCAGACAATTGCTCTTCACAGTGTTCAAGGACCCCTCTTCTCTCTGGGACTTGCACTGCCCCCAGCCTGGAGGAAATCCTGCTTTGAGCTCCTTAACTGAGCATCAGGAAGGGAGCCAGCTTCCAGGACCTTCCCTTGTACAGGGTAGGAAGGGGCCCATCTTCTAATCAAGGGCTGTTGCTTGGAAATCCCCCCACCTGACTGTGACCTCTCAACCAACCCAGTGGAAAGCAAGCGTTCATTTCAAACCCAGGACCAAAGAGCTGATCCAACAGATGGTCAAGTGCCACATGGTTTCTTCACAGGATGGGCATCACACATCAAACAGGGTAAAGGTGCCATAAGCTTGTGGAGGAAGAAGAGCAGTTAAAAGCCAGAGAGAGTGGTAGCATCCATTGCTTGTGTTACTTGCCAGCTGCACAAAGAACAGCCACCAGCTGACTCCCATGAGGGTTCTGGAGCATCTTTCCTTCAAGTGATTGACTACATCAACGCCTTAGTTTCTTTTTCTTCTTACGGTTCCGGTCCTCACTGCTGTCATCTGCCTCACTGGCACTGGGGGTCATAGCCTGCTGGATAACTTTTTTTTCCACTGCATATTCTTGTTCTCCTACCTTGGGGTCTCCCTTGACCAAGAACTCCCCTTTCCGGTAGGTTATGGAGACGTTGGTCCGTGGGTAGGTGCCATAAACCCTCCGGAGATCATCCTTCACAAATTCTGGGAGGTCTTTCCTTGGGCCAAACACTTTTCCAAGCTTTCCCCATTGAAGCTCTCCTCTCATCGTGAAGCCTTCTGGCCACGTGTCTCGATACTGATCTGACCTCTGGTAGGCAGCGTAGGGATTGTAGTTTGCGTAGGGATTGTAGAGAGGGATGGGGAGGACAGGAGGGAAGTGCCAGGTGTAGTACGGACGGTAGTAGGGACTGGGGGGAGCATAGAGGTGATGATAATCCACCTGACCTCCCGTGTAGTCAGGGTAGCCGTTGCGGTCCACCACAAAGGTGACGGGTCGGCTGTAGAAGTTGTGCACCTGGATGGGAGGGAACATCACAGAGCCAGTCATGTCTTCTGCTCTCCTGGTCTGCAGCGGTGGGCAGGCGTAGGCAGAAGGTGGGATCACAGTTGGGTAATACTCCCGTGGCACAAAGCCGGACTGGTACATGGTACAGCAGCTGGGGTTTTAGGTATTTTGGTTGGGTGGGGTTTGTTTGGG
>VXBJ01003322.1:230470-259059 GCA_013400055.1 Nycticryphes semicollaris | reverse complement strand
TTTTTTTTTTTTTTTTTTACACAGGGGACATTTCTCCAAAGCAGTTGCTGAATCTCAAAAGCTGCGAGAACAAGAGAAATGATTTACATTGGTTATATACATTCCAGAACCAGGAGATACATCTAGCACTGTACACATAGCAACCTCAAAGGAGAGTGTAGAGAGGCGGGGGTCAGTCCCTTCTCCCAAGTCACAGGCCATGGGACAAGAGGAAATGGCCTCCAGTTGCACCAGGGGAGGTTCAGGTTGGAGATGAGGGACAATTTTGACAGGGAAAGGGTTGTGAAGGCTTGGACTGGGCTGCCCAGGGCAGGGGTTGAGGCTCCATCCCTGGAGGGATTGAAAAGCCGGGTTGACCTAGTGCTGAGAGACATGGGTTAGTGATGGGTTTTATCAGTGAGGTTGATGGTTGGATTCAATGATCTTAAAAGTCCCTTCCAACCCAGACAATTCTAACTAATTAAAAGAGCTCCCTGTACATGCCACTTACAGGGTCAGTAACATACCAAGAACAAGCAGAGCCACATGACTCTGCTTCTTACTGCTCAGCAAGACTCATCATTTAACCCACAAGTCTCAGAGTTACAAGGATGGGCACACACTGGCATAAAACCCACTGAGGGCAGAAGAAATGGCCTCACATCCTCATGGCATGGTTCTGCACTGCTGGGAGGCAGCAAGACAGACAGCAGCCCAGAGACCCTTGAGCTGGCATAAAAATGGGGAAGACAAACACAAATGAAAGAAGTCCCAAACTAAAGAAAGTGGGCAAAGAGAGCAAAGAGGACACAGCCCAGGCCAGCTGCAATCGTTTCAGCTGCCACCCTACCTAGACAAGATCTTAAATAAGTTAAAGAAAAAAAAATTATAAAATACCACAACAAAGCCTTCAACTGCCCTTGACCATCTCCCCATCCTCCCAGCACCCTGCCTCTGTTTTGATAAGCAAAAGAAGCTGTGCCTATTATTTGTTGCTAGAGCAAAACCCAGGCCTATCTACATTTCCTCTGATGAATTCTTTCACAAAAGGCATCTGGTCTCACTACTCACCATTCACATTTAAGTGCACATTCACCTCGAGCAGCTCTGACCCCCCCAGTCAAATTTGTTCCCAGCCTGCCCTCACCAGGTGACAATCCAAGCACCCTCCAGGGCATGAAGCAATGTCCTCCCGTGACTCACCCTACACTCCCTGGGGGGCAGGAAGGGAAGCTGTACACAGCATGGGGTTCCTAAAAAGGTTCCAAACCAGAGACAGGAAAACACAGAACTGAAGGCAGAAAGGCTCCCCCCACCCCAGCTTTTCTTTTTTCAACCAGCACCAGTTGTTCCCAGTCCCTTCAGGTTTCTAACCTGCGCCAGCTCAAGTGTGCTTTTGCCATGGGTGCAGAGCTAGAAGTCTAACCCCTGTGTGAGGGAACAGGACTTTAACCTTTAGACAAGACCAGGCAGTAGTAGCCTTTAAACTAGAACTGCAGCCTAGGAGCCAAAGCCCATCATAACCACCACCTCCCCAGACAGGAGAAGAAAAGCTCAACCTTCATTCATTAAACCTTCAACTTCATTAAAGCCCTTACAATGAAAAGCTGGAACAGCTTCAAGCAAAGTAAAGAAAGCTCAAACAGCTTTGCCAGGTACCCCCCCATCTCACTACCAGGTGTTGGGGAGGAGGAGAAGCAGCACTGTGATGTTTCCTGCACTTAGCTCAGTTTACAACCAAGCATAGCTCAGGTGGTCACCAGGCAAGGACAGGGCTGGGTGCCCCTTTGAGGGTTCTTAGGTTTCCCCTCCCAAGTTTGCTTGACCACTCTGGAAAGGTTAGAGCTGAGCCTCCCACAGCAAGGAGCTCTGCTGCACCCTGTTGAGCTAGACCTTTACAGAAACAGGACTATTAGCTTGTTTCTAAGCACATCACTTGCCTGACTTACTCAGAACTACCACAAAAATCAAGAGGGGTATTGTATGTCAACAGCAGCAAAAGGTGAGTAAACAGAATAAATGGTCTCTTGGAAAACAGGCTCGCTGCCTCTTTTAATTAGTTGCAACCCTGCATCCCCACAGAGTTATCACATCCACTGAGTGAAACAAGGCAAGCCCAGCTTTCCCCTCCTGCTGGAGGAGTGTGCTGCTTTGTGCCAGTTTGGGACAGACCCAAGGAAGCTGTTCTTACCCACCTGACAACCAGCTCATGCTCTAAAAAAAGACCCAGCATCTGCTGCAGCACCCACATTTTGGGTGGCAGTGCTCATGGGTGTTCCTGGCAGCTGGAGGAGAAGAGGGCAACCTGTTGTCTAAATCACTTGGGTTTTAGCACTGGGCAGCCTGAGCAGAGCTATTAATTGCCTTGATTTTACACTGGAAAACAATAAGGGGAATAAGCTGGTGGCTCAGCCAGGCAGGATGGCCCACAAGAGGAAGCAAACACAAGAGATAAGGCGGGTGAGGGGGATGAGATGAGGATTAAGCAGGGCTGGGAGCGCTCCAGGGCAGCATTGTCACATGCCTGACCACAGAAGTGAAGGCATTTCCCTGGAAGCAGATGAGCCAGGAGGAAGGCACTGGCAGCTGACAGAGTGTAGACAACACTTCACAACCCCAGAGGAAGTTTGCAAACCCTTCAGGGCAAGTCTCACCTCTGTGGCTGGGGCTGTCACTGGCTTTGCCTTTCCTGGGCTCCGCTCTCAGGACTGCCCCAGCACAGGCTTACCTTCCCATGCACAAGAGCCCCTGGCTTGCAGGACACAGCACTGATCTCAGTCATTGAGGGAAGTCATCCTGCCCCTCTGCTCTGCCCTAGGAAGGCCCCATCTGGAGCACTGGGTCCAGTTCTGGGCTCCCCAGTTCCAGAAGGACAGGGAACTGCTGGAGAGGGGACAGCAGAGGGTACAGAGATGCTGAGGGGCCTGGAGCATCTCTCTGATGAGGAAAGGCTGAGGGACTTGGGTCTTTTTAGTCTGGAGAAGAGAAGGCTGAGGGGGGATCTGATCAACACCTAGAAATACTTCAAGGGTGGGTGTCAGGAGGATGGGGCCAGGCTTTTCTCAGTGGTGCCCAGTGACAGGACAAGAGGGAACGGGCATAAACTGGAACAGAAGAAGTTCCATCTCAACATGAGGAACTTCTTTGCTGTGAGGGTGTCAGAGCCCTGGCAGAGGCTGCCCAGAGAGGTGGTGGAGTCTCCTTCTCTGGAGACATTCAAACCATCACACCAGTGCCCATTGTTCACATTGACTTTCAGGCTGCCAAGCAAAGCGTGCTCCAGTGCCAGCCAACCCAGAGCTGCTATGGTATGAGATCAAGCAATGTTGGTAATACACTCCACAGCTCAAATACTGAGAAGACTATGTTTCACCACTCTATTACACAGTCACTGCAGGTGATGAATCCACCACTAGTTAATTACAGAAATGCCCAGGACCAGTAGGGCTGTTCTTGCACCTAAAGGAGCAGGAATTTCTTCCTAGCATTCCAGAACGGCATGGTTTTCCTGGACACATCTCCAAGCAGTGGAAATTTACTGTCACCCAATCTAGCTTTGGATTTGTGGTGCTTTCTGTTTAGGTAGCCGTGAAGCACAGAACCCATGGTGAGCTGCAGAAGAGTAAAGTCTAAATATTCAAGTCCACACCAGGCTGCACATTCTCTGGGAGACAGATTGAAGTGAGCTGGACTGTAACATGGGCACAGACCAACATACAAGGTGTGCCACAGCATCCATCATACAAGTATCTTGCATGTCTGGAGAGACTGGTTTCACCAAGACCAACAGTTCAAACGGTGTCACCAAGTCTTCTGTCCACCAGAAGCAGCAACCAAAGTTAGCCTGGTTCTCAGGTCAAGCTGGCAGTTTGAACACTGCTTTAGGTGCTTTCTTGGTGAGGATACTGAACACCAGCACAACTGTGGAGACATTTGAGCCCACAGGAAAGGACACGGCCATCTATTTCACTCTGAGTCTCAACCAAGATTATTCTTGCCTCATGCCATCCCCCAGTTATCAGCTCCTACATGAGGAGAACAAGGAGATCCTATTGATTTACCTTTTCCTCTTCACTATCCCAGCACCCAAACTTTCAGAGTCTTCTTTCTGCCTTGCTTCCTGCTCTGTTCTTCTCCTCACCCCACAAAAAACCACTGATCTATTGGCATTTCTCTATAGCAACTCCCAAGGGTAGGGGGATGAGTTCTGCAAAAGCAACATTTTCCCCTAACCAAAGTGATGAAGAAGTCATGAGTTATTTCCAGTTTGTCTCCCCATTTTGAGCTGACTCTGCACAATCGTTGCCATCTGACAAAGCTCTGGAAAAAGCCTCCCTGGAGGGAAAAAAAAAACAAACCCAAAAAAACCACAAAACCAAACCCTCACAGATTGTTCTGGAAGCAAGAGGTTAAAAATCAAACCTGCTGAAACCTAAGGTTTGTCCTCCACAGCTCTGATGTCATTGTCCCACATACTTATCCAGCATCCCAGTAGCTGGAGACAGTGCATAGAAGACTATTACAACAGAGAAGTTTCTTATTTTTCCATGTCACTTCCATCCCCCATATTACCAATATAAGACTGTGTGCTGTTTGAGGTCTTGAAGGAAGACTCACCCAGGAGAAGACTCCCAGGTACTCCCAAGGGAGGTGGGAGAGCAGCACTTCAGAGCCACACAGCACAACACTATAGCTTCGCTCCTCCATCACCACTACTGATCTGTAGCACAAAGGCACTTGGCTGCCTTCCGAAAAGGGATGCTCTCACTCTGCCAGAAAAGCCTGGCAGCAACAAAGGAATTCTAGCAAAGTGAATTCCAACAGTTTGTTACAAGCTGGGTCCTTCCAGGCCTTAGTTTTCCCCTTCGGGAGCAGATTCCCACACCAGCACTGCTTTACTCCTGGAAGCACTTTTGGATTATGTATGCACCCCCTTCCTCTACCCCAAAGGTCAAACAGCACCACAAGGTTTTTGCTGCACTCTCCAAGAGAAGAAAAAAACTAAAATGAAATTAAACCCACATGGCCTCAGCAAAGCACTCCAAGGAGTATTAAATACAAGAGGTTTCTGTACCATGCCCAAGGTGCCACATGGCAGTAGCCCATTAAGCGCAGTACAAGCCAGGGCTGCAAAAACCAGGCCTTGCCTCCCATTTGCCAGGCAAAGCCCAGCACAGCCCGAGGGGCAGGCTGACTTCTTGGAAGAAGCAAGCTCTCACAGCACCTAGAAAGGGAGAAAGATGCTGTGTGGTGGGCTGAGGTGAGGTGGGGGCCATCTCTGTCCCTCTCCTGCACACACACTGCAACCCCTGGGGCCTCTCCAGCAGCACTAGAGCACAGACTGGAGAAGGCTCTGCCAGCTCCCACACTGGGGTGGCACAGAGGGCTCTGCCAGCTCAGGAGGAGGTCTCTGCTTCAAGACTCTAGCACTCACCCTGCTCCTCTGAACTCTGCTGTTACTAGTGCACCACAAGGCAAAGGACTCCCACTGGCACTGGGAACATCAGAAGTTACAGACATTACAGTCACCCCTTACGTAGGCCCTTTGAAGAGGGAGTAGATCCGTTTCAGCTATTCCAAGCAGCATTCCCAGAAACCACTGACATCTAGCATGGGTCTGGCACTACTCTCCGAGGTCTGTGCAAAGCCCAGGCTCTGCATGAGGTCAAAACATCAGGAAAAACCCTGGTCATCACAGAGCAAGCCTTTACGCAATTCCAGTGATCTAAAAGCCACCCCTTTGTGTAACTCTGCTCAAAGGGCGGTCAAGATGCAGCTCGCTGCTGATGAAGATGTTTGGAGCAGCCACTTCTCCTCCTCCTCCTCCCACTGCAGCTGCTGGGTAACACAGCAGGTCTCAAAGAGCTGCACTGCCAAGAATAAAACATGGTGAGTGTTGCCAGAGGGTCACCGCATCCTCAGGGAGGGCTCTGGAAGCCACCCCTACCTGCTGCCGAGGTGATCCCGACACCATCACCCCCCTCCAGCCTCTCCCTGGGCAGGCATGTCTGCTGCACCCGGGGCTAGGATTTGGACACACACCCCCCCCAAGCTTTCTCCTTTCTAGCCACCTCCTCCTCGTGGCATAGCCTAACTTCTGTGTTATTAAAGCTCCTGCCACCCCCCCAGCCCCCCCATCTCATCTTCCCAGTAGCCACAGCAGACACCCTTTGCATCAGAGGTCTTCCTCACTCAAGGTTCAAACCTCTGTGCTCTAAGCCTCAGGATCCCAATTTGTCCTTTTTCTGACGAGCCACCACCTTTTTTCTGGTCTAAACCCTTTCTGAGACACAGCTTTGTATCTAGCTGCTAGTTTTTTTTGATTTTTTTTTTCTTTGAGCATACTTTAACCTGCACTTCATAGCATTCACTGTCCCAGTAATCCCCTCCATGTTCAAACACAAACTGCACAAACAGACCCCATTCTCCTCTCAACTCAAAAGCATATCTGATACCCATCATTTCCACCCACACATTCTTGCTCAAAGAGAAGATCTCAGCTCAAGCTTCCAAACTGGGAGAGTCCAGACAAAACCCCATTTGTCACTTCTGCCCAGCTGGTCCCCTTCAGATTGCAGTCTTGAGAAAGCCTGCTCAGATCACACCAACAGATCAACTGAATGATCAATAACCTCATTAACACACTGCTAATATCTCATGGCTATCTATATCATTTTACACACAACTATGAAGCTATTAATCAAGTCTTAGGAACCACATGTGACTGCTATTAAGTTACAGGTGCATCACCCTTCGCTCACACAGCACTTAGTATCAGGTGCGAGGCTGCCCCTCCTTGCTCTCCCCTCTCACACCAAGTCCTAGAATCATAGAAAGGTCTATGTTGGAAGGGACCTTCCAGATCATCTAATCCAACCATCAACCTAACTCTGATAAAAAAAACATCACTAAGCCATGTCACTAAGCACTATGTCAACCCACCTTATGTAGACCTGATGGAGAGTCCAGCAAGTTGTCCAAGGAGCATCATCCCAGGAAGTTCAGGTCTTCAGGCTTCACCACCATCTGTAGGTGTCTCCTGCAGTCAGCTAAGCCCACTTTCCTTCATCTCATTTCATACCTTATACTCTCATTCCAGGATTCACTTTTCTGCCATGCCTGTGCCTCCCTCCAGCCAGTCTCCTCCCAAAGAGACAGTCTACCCCTAATTACTTCTTCCTCATTGGTCTCAGTTTTGCTACATCCATAACAGAATCTGGCATTTCCCACGAGGTTACCTTGGCAATCTCAGCCCTACACAATATTAGCGATATGGACTGGGTGGCATTGCAAGTTTCTGCAAGACTTGCTTCAGACACCCCTATAATTATCTGGTTCCTCCTGGTGATAGATTGTTTACTTCACCTACTCCAAGACAAATCATTCTACTTCAGCCTTGAGTCTTCTGCCTAGCTCCAGTTACCTACAGGCACTTTCTTATCTCGCAGGCAGGCAGTTTTCATAGCAGAGCAAGATGTTTGGCACACTGTTTTTTGTGCTTTCATAGCAGCCTGTTCTCTCAGCTGCTTGATTACAAGCCTTTACCCTTGAAGTTTGGTTTCTTTTTGCAGGGGGAGGGGGGAAGAGAGAGTCTCCTGACACCCTGCAAAGGCCTTAACAGGTTACATAGCCTGTCCCTCCAGAGGGGCTTCACGCTCATGGTGGGTTTCCTCCAACATCACAGCAAACCATTTAAAACACAAGTAGTTAAAATGTAAATACGCTCAAACCCCATTCTTGTGCGTCCTACATCAAGGTTGTTTTGCTTAGAAGCAAGGAAGGAGTAGCTTCTTATGTGCTTAGACTAGATTTTTCCCATGGGATCAACACACCAGAAGGTGGGACAGAGCAGGAAACAGATTATCCAGACTCCAGGATTGTATTACATATCATCCCTTCAGCACATAAAAATGCTTTCTGTTACAACAGCAATACACACTGTATTTCTAGCTGAAGTTCAAACATTCAAGATAGAATTACCCATGGGAATACTGCTCTGCTTGCACCTCCAAGACAATCAGCTGCAGTATCTGATGCTCTAAGACTTTGTAATGTATTTTGTGGTCTGAGTTGTGTTGTTTTAGGTTTTTTTCCTTGGGTTTTTAAAAAAAGAATTTAACTACCTTCTGTTATGGTCTTCAGACTATACAGAACATGCTCACAAGAAACATTGTTGAATTTTTTTAGTAGGAACCAAATGGCTATCTTGTGTTTCCAAAAAACCAATCACTCAGAGAAGCCCCTTCTGTGTTATTTTTTCCAAACTAAAGTTTTTAAGGCCTATCATCACACAACAATAGCAGGTAACATTAGTATCTTTCACAAGCAGAAGATGCTAGGCTAGTTACAGGCAAGAATCAATACCCCCATCAAGTTATGTTACCACACACGGATTTGGAATCATAGAATTGTCTGGGCTGGAAAGGACCTGTAAGATCTAGTCCATCCATCAACATAACTCTAATAAAAACCATCACTAAACCATGTCTCTGAACTTGCATCTACTAGATAAGAGACCAGGTGTGCTGGGGTGAAAGAGCCATTGCACCCAGAGAGATTTAAGCATTTATGTTTTCAGAAAGCCAAGCAAAGCACAGAACACCTCAGTTATACACCACTGCAAGTATTTAAGCTCATATTAGAACTGTTTTGCCATTGCAATGGGTAGAACATTGAAATGTAGAGGAGTTTTAAGTGCAGAAAACAGGGACAGAGATTTGTTGTGTGTGCACGTACTCACATACTAGGAAAAAAAAGAAATCAGCAAAGAGGATGCCTTCACTTAACTGAGGAGCAAGAAAGAGCAGGGTACACGGCCTGATCTTGAGAAAACAGCTTATTTTCTACAGTCCTTTTTCACTGACGTACCTTAATGACGCATACAGAGCTAGGAGATACACTCAGATATCATACAACACCTTGCAGAAGCATTCTTGTAGTAACCTGGACTACACTACCTGCCTGAACATGCCCTCATAGCAAAGGAAAACAACAGAAAGCTCCTTCCTTCAGGCGTTATGCCATGTGCTCATGTGGGGAGCTTTAAGTCAAACAGCCTATAGGCAAGGCTACTAAAGCTAATACAAAGTATGTGTCTTAACTATCAAAATACCTTACCAAAAAAACCTACCAGAACTTGAACATAAGAACTCCAGCATATTGAGGATAAACATCACAAGTAAAGGAACAACTGAAGACAGCACATGAAACCAGCATAAGAAAAACTTTAAAAGCACTCACCAAAACTCCAGGTTCTTCCTCAGAGCAGAAAAACAACACCAGCAACAGTCAAAGATGAACTAAACACTTTATAAAGTTACAAACCGAATAACACAGAAAAGAGCCCACCACTAAATACTCCAAAAAAAATAAAATCTGCTTTTTAACTTACATTACCTACCTACCTCCCCCCAGCCTTTTATCTACGCTCAGCTACAGCCAACCAAGCTGGTTTTGTACTCACTGCTCAATCATGAAGTTGTAATTAAGTAAGAAGCCATACAAATAGCTCACATCAGTGCTGTGTTATTGCAAACACCTGTACTGTGGTGGGCTTTTTCTAGGTACAAAAGCCCACGCAGGTATGAAAAGGGTTGCTCAGTCTGTTAGGTGAGGTCATGTCAACCTCCTGTGGCACTACAGGCTGGGGGCAGAAAAGGACCTGTGGTTGTCGGTTAACAGCCAGTTGAACATAAGGTAGCAGTGTGCCCAAGTGGCCAAGAAGGCCAACAGCATCCTGGCGTGTGCCAGAAACACTGTGGGGAGTTGGNGACTGGGCTGCCCAGGGCAGGGGTTGAGGCCCCATCCCTGGAGGGATTGAAAAGCCGGGTTGACCTAGTGCTGAGAGACATGGGTTAGTGATGGGTTTTATCAGAGTGAGGTTGGTGGTGGGACTCGATGATCTGGAAGGTCCCTTCCAACCCAGATGCTTCTGTGATTCTATTCACCATGGCTCAGCACCACTGACAAGGGCACATTCCTTGAGGACACTGAGTGCCTTCCTCTGCTGTAGGTGATCTCCACAGCTTCAGTTAAAGGCCTACAAATCCTCTGTAATTATAAAACTTGTTGACTACAATTAATTGCCTGGCTCCTATTGATATCTAACGCAGGCTTTCTGTATTCTGTAGATGATTAAACTGTAGGAATGCTTTTTTAGAGAAGAAATGGTACCTATTTTAGTAACCATCTTTAATTGTTTTAAGAACTTAGTAAGATAAGAAAGGATGTATGTGGCCTTCAGAATATGGTGGCCTAAGGCAGGGGTGCAATAAATATGGACATTGTAGCAGGAAGTTCATTAGTTTTAATGGCTAATGAAGCAGTTAGAATCTTTTGCCAGCATTAAAAGTAAGCCAAAGGACAGATGAAGATTGAGGAAGAAATGACCCTCGTTCAGGATGAGGACCACCAGAAGGCATGACTATGGATGCCCAAAGCTCATAACATGTAAATGAATTATCGCAAACATAATGAGTATGCTAATGCTTTCTTGGAATTATACTGAATAGGTAGACCTGTTGTGTATAAATTTGGCTTGGTGACAGCACTCGCAAGGGGTGTACAATAGGAGGAGTGACCCTCTGTGCACCCAGCACTGCAATAAAGAACACCTGCTTTCTAAATCTCCAAATTGAGTCTTACGGAGTTCCTATTTTGCCGACTTCTGGTAACACTATAAATTTCTATAAATTACCTGTTTAGGAAGCTGCTTGTGAGTCCAATACACAACACTGGGAAGTAAGAGGATACAACAATGCTTCTCTGCACGCAGCAACTAGGCTTTTGTCCCAGTTTTTCCTGGTGAGATTTGCAAATATCTAGACGGAGGCAACTGTCGTGGCGAGGGCTGAAGGGTGATGCACATACTGAAAACAGGAGTTACTTCTTTGAGAGAAAGCTCCAAAGAGAGATATTAAAGGCTAACAGTCTTTATTTTCTGAAGTGTATGGGACATAATGTAAATAAACCTTGGTAGAGAAGTGTAAGCAGCTGATGACTAAGTCCAGAGACTTGTAGGACCTTTGATGGATTACAGAGAACGCTGTGTGCCCCTGAGCAACCACACTTGTTGTTTGGTTTCCATTTTGTCATTTTGCAGCTTGGCACAATGCTCCTTTGAGGCTCCCTCAGAGCAGCTCGAGGCGTTTGAGGTTCAAAGGCACCATAGGTCCAGCTGTCTTCACCAGGAGCCATCTTGTGCTTCCCTGCCCTGTCTCTCATCCAGCCCGAGGGTGAGGGGTGGCAGGTCCCAGGGTGACTTGTGTGCTGAAGGGCACCCTGATGGATGAGGTCTGGGGGCCATCGTGCCTTCGCTACTCCCCCTTGGCATCGGTGGCAGAGCCCGGGCCCACCTGAGGAAACTCAGCAGGCTGGGATGCCTTCCAGCTGTTTCCTACCCTGAATACTGCATCTGTTTGAGGCCCCTCACTGCAGGAAAGACATTGTGATTCTGGAGTGAGTCCAGAGAAGGGCAATGGAGCTGGTGAGGGGTCTGGAGAAGAAGTCCTTTGAGGAGAGGCTGAGGGAGCTGGGGGTGTTCAGCCTGGAGAAAAGGAGGCTGAGGGGAGACCTTCTCGCTCTCTCCAACTCCCTGAAAGGAGGGGGTAGCCAGGGGGAGTTGGTTCACTTCTCCCAAGTCACAGGTGATGTGACAATAGGAAATGGCCTCCAGTTGCGCCACAGGAGGTTCAGACTGGAGATTAGGGACAATTTTCACATGGAAAGGGTTATTAAACCCTGGTATGGGCTGCCCAGGGCAGGGGTGTAATTGTCATCTCTGGAGGTATTCAAAGATGGGCAGACGTGGTTTAGTGGTGGTTTTTGTCAGTGCTAGGTTGATGTTTGGATTCAATGCTCTGAAAGCTCCCTTCCACCCCAGACAGTTCAATGAGTCCCAGCGCGGTGACCGCACACGAGATGGCGGCCGGCCGGCAGCGAGCGGCTTCACTTGCCAGGACGCAAGATGGCGCCGCGCTAGTTAGTGCCGGCCCCGGGGTGGGGTCGGGTCGCGATGCTGCTGGACGCGCATGTGCGAAGGTGCGGTTCGGCGGCGGCGCCGGTAACGGACGGAGGTAGGAAGTGCTGGGGGAATGGTTGTGGGGAGGGGGATGTATCGCGGTGCCTTCCTCGCCCCAGTGCCCGCCTGGGTTTGTCTCCCGTCTTGTAGCGGGGCCGTCCGGACGGGGTGGGGGAAACTCCCCACGCGGTGATGCCGCCTGTGCCGGGGGGGGGTGGGCTCCTCCCCACCCTCTGCATTGGTAGAGCCCTGGGTTGTGGCTCCCCCCGCTCTGTTACTCTGGACTGTCCCACGCGGGCGCGGGGGGTGCGCTGTGTCCCCGCTGTCACTGCTCGCGGGCAGGGGCCTCAGTCTGTCGGTGCCCCGCTCTGGATGTGGTTGGGGGTCTGGTTCCCATCCCCTTGCAGGGTCCCGGCGAGGAGAGGTGGCCCTGGCGTTACCCCACCCGACCTGGAAGTGTGGATCGGGGCTTTGGCCACCGTGACCCTGTAACACCTTCCCCTTGCCTGACAGCACATCCCTCCACTGTCATGGAGCCTCAGTGGGAGCCCACCACAAAACCACGGCCGTGCCCTTGCCTGGCCACCACTTCTTCTCACAGGGCTGCTAGGCCTCTCCTAGTGTAGGGGTGACTGCAGACGGGGGGGTTGGATGGCTCTGGAGCGCTGGCAGCTGCTCCACAGCTCAGGCCCGTCACCTTGGTGGCCAAAGAAACAGCAACCCCATCTCCAGCCTTGCTTCATGAGCATTGCCTGGCTCCCTGTGTTCCTTTCCCTTGGGTGGGACATCAGCTACTTTAGTTGGTGACCTAATGCTGTGTTTTTCAGGCCTAAAAGCCAGAGAGATCTCTGGTGGCCTTGGTGGCTAGGCTTCCATCAGCCCTGCAGTTAGTGGCATGTGGCTGGCGCGGCCAAAGCTGGGGCATTCAGGGGGTGACTGCAGCTTTGAAAGGTCTGCAAAGGTGAAGAGTCTCCCTAGAGAGATGGAGACGGTGTAGCAGAAACTTCAGTTGCTGCTGCTTGGGCAGAGTGTTAAAATGTGCTTCTCAACCTTGTTCTTCCTATCGAGTCTGAACAAGAAGAGGTTCTGTCTGTGTAGTAATCCCCTCTTATAACTGTTGGCTTTCCACACTTGGGAGTTGTTTTCAGTAAGGGTTTTATATTTACTTTCAAATTTTTAATTTGAGGCCAGAGTTGCCCAGCAGTGGTCCCCAGACCTGTGCTGTGAAGTCTCCACTCCAGGATTAGAGTTTATATCAACGGTAACGTGGTGGGGAAGCAGTTTTTAATACACCTGTATGCTGTAAAAGAAGTAATTATATAGAAAAGGGATGCCATGTGCTGTTGAAGTTAATGTGTTACCAGGTTCCAAGGCTATGAGATCTACCAGATTGCCTCTATTAGCAAACCTTGTAATCTCATTAGGGGATGAGATCTGATTTAACGAGATTGCTCGGCTGGAACACAGTTCCCTGAAACTACCAGCTGGTTCAAGATGTTGATTGTCTTCTGTGTGGCAGTTCCGTTTCTTGTTTGAACTCTGCAGGAGAGTTCAGGAGAGCAGCACCTGATGGAAGCACATGATTGCCCATAATAAGAAGGGTGTTACCAAACGTCTTACGATACTGAGGCATCTGCTATTGTTGAACTGGTAAACACTGGTGGGAAACACCCTCATAGCCTCTTCGAAGTGGCTCGTTTCCTTGATTGACCCAGGTGGTAGCAGGTTTTCACAGGTTTCATCGCTTTACTGCTTAGAGAGCAGGCTGTTGGGGTGTTCATTAATGTTTCGTGTAGCACTGTGTTTAGTGTTTCCCCAAGACTCTGTTGGCAAGTGGATTATCTGAGAAAATGTGGTGTTAGGATTTCAGAAGTAATACAATGGAGAAACTTGGGAATCTTGGAGATATATTTGCCTCTAAGAGGGTGTACAGGATCCAGGTTTGGTCAGAGGAGCCTTAATTTTGTGGAGTGTCTAGATCAGAGCTTTTGTGGGATACGAACAAGATTTTGAGACTTTTTGGGTTTCAGTGGAGGCTCTTTCAGTTTAGTTAAGTTGGAGAAATAGCTCCGTGGGAGGATTTCCCTTCTTACTGAACTGAGTCCTGCCAGAATCTAAGTAGCTTCGTGGGGTGAGGACCCACTATGTTGTCTGTGCTTTGGAGACCTGGGGTACCACACACAGCATGGGATGGAGCACACAGAACCTGGTCTGTGCTAATGTTTCGGAGTTGTCCCTGAGAGATGACCCTGACCAGATGAAGATGTCTATGACTGTTTCCTCTACCTGAGACTGTCACTTACGGTGTCCAGGAGGGATCAATGTGCCCAGCACCAGGTGCTGTGCTGGGACAGGTTACAGGGCAGAAGCTCTTTCATGGGCAGATCTTGTGAATGAGTCTGGGCCACCAGCAGCTCCAGTCTTGTCTTGCTGTGATGAAAGTCTAGCAATAGGGTCCCCTCTTGGGTGGCTTATCCAGATAGCAGGTTTATTATGTGTAGCCCAGAGAAATTGTAGATGCCCTGTCAGTGGAGGGGTTCAAGACCAGGGTGGAAGGGGCTTTGAGCAACCTGGTCTGGTGGAAGGAGTCCCTGCCCAGGGCAGGGGAGTTGGAACTGGGTGATCTTGAAGATCCCTTCCAACCCACACCTTTCTATGATTCTATGATTGTGTAGCAGATGCAGAGACACTGGGCTGGTATATTTGTCCGGCCCTCTGCTTGAGCTGGTAAGCCACCCAAAATCCAGAATCTGCAGCAGAGGCAGCCTAGGGATGTCTGGAGCAAGCACTGCCATATCCTGAAGTATTATTTGGAATATTCCAGCCTGTGTTAACCACATAGTGGAGAATGAGTGGGAGAGTCATCCTGTTACTGCAGTCAGCTCTGGAGATGACTATTTCAGGTTCCCGAGTGGCAGCTTCAGCAAACTGGAATCGTCTGGCCCTGCTTAAAAGAGTGGCTTGGGCCAAGATTCGTGTATGTGGCTCTGTTGCCAACTCAGTACAACTGGCTTCAGCTGTGGAAGGCTGGAGCTCAGGCTCGTTGTGAGGCCAAGGGGTTGCTGAATGGCCATGGGACAGGGTGACTGGTGAATCCAGCTGTGAGCTGGCTGGGAAGTTAAAACAGATGTGCAAGCCCCAGGCTGTGGTGTGTTTCCAGCTGCCAGCACTGTCAAACAAAAGCAGTGTTTTCCTGGTAGCCACTATTCAAACATCCTTCTCAAAGAGATAAGATCTGCAAACGATCTGCAAACGTCACTGGCAGGAGTGACGCCAGATGTCAGAGGTGGAAGTTCCTGAAATAAAGGCTTTCTAATTTATGAGCTTGTTGCTCCTATGAGTGTGTGTTAGAAGTTCAGCGTGAATGAATGATAGCTATTCCCTCCTGCAGCTCCTTTCCCCATTACTACTTAAAGCCCAATGCTAAAAAGTTCTGACAAACTCTGTGAGTAATTCTCCATCCCCAGGAAAAGGTTATGAAAATACCACTATGGCAAGTTGAAATGACACAATGCTTTGGATGTAGAAGCAGAATCTATTTTTTACGGACAACTGTGATTTGTTTCTCTTCATCTGCACATTTGCAGATGGGAAGGGGAAAAAAAATATTTATAAAACACCTATGACCTAACAACTGTCAACTGTCCCCAGCAAAGTGAAATCACTTAGAAATGTCAGCTGGCTGGAGGGGGTTGCGCATCTGTGAGGGAGTGACGAGGGAGAAGAAGGAGAGGAAGTGGAACTTTGCTTTCTTTAAACAGCACTGTAGCATATAAATGACAAAATGAGGTTTCTCTGGAAACTTCAGCAGCTGTGGTTTGCCCAACATGTGCTTAGAGCAGCATTATTTGTAAGGGTACATGTGTCCTCCTCAAAGGACTTCTTCTCCAGACCCCTCACCAGCTTCCTTGCCCTCCTCTGGACTCTTGTGCTTTTCAGACCAACCCCTCGCTCTCACACTCAAGTCGCTACAGACCAAAGGCACAACACAAGGCACAAGGCAACACAAGATACTTCAGAGGCACTTGAGAATCTGGTGAGATGTTAAGGGTTCTTAAATCAGTGCCAGTCAGCTTCTCCAGCCTGTGCTATCATAAGAAGCCCTGTTTGTAGCGCAGACGTGGTGGGTGGCAACAAGGTGACTATCAAGTCAAAAGCAGGATAAAGGGCTGGAAGTCACTCCTGTCCCAGCTGTCCAGGGTCTGCACTCACCAAACTCAGCCCATGGTGTGGGGACTTCACAATGTGGGGTAAGAATGAACACATCAGAAATGGGAAACTATGCACCAAGCCAGCCTTCTCAGGCTTGCAACATCAGCCCAAGCAGAAGATCAAGGGGAAGAATAAACGGATGGGCATGAAACCTGATGAAACTCCAGTCCCATTCAGCATTTCCCAGAAGCTGTGAGTGAGCCTGACCACTTCTATCTGGACAAGATTAGAAAAGCAAAAATAAACCCTCTGCTTTGCCTAACCCACAAGGAATTCCTCGTAACCAGTTTAGAAGGAACAGGATTTGTTCCAGTCAATTACACCACTGGATTGAAACCGCACATCGGCTCCACGCGCAGCCAACGCGCTAGAGCTCAGCTGGATCCAACTGCAGAGCCTGTGTGGAGCTGAGCCCCCATCCTGCATCCCCACCGTGCCAAGACCCCACCACCAGATAAAAGCAAAGACTCTGTTTGGAGGGGAATTCAGCCAGACAATGAACTTTAGTAGGTGTAATTAAAGACAGACAAGCCTACAAGCGGAAATTGCATTTTCTAGGGTCATGAATTGAAAAGGAGTCAAGAATTTGTGATGCGTAAAGATAAAGGTTAAAAAGAAGGAAGAGCTAAGCCAACTGCCCCACTGATGAGTCCTCTGTCTCCCCCCCAAGAGTCTTCTGTGGAGGACTGGCTCAAGGGCAGATGAAGCCACCAGAGTGCTGAGCACCCACTCTGATGGAGATCAAGTGGAGATCAAGCATCATTATGCACCGTATGAAACCCCCAGACCTTGACAACTGTGTGCACATCCCACCTCACTGCAAGCTTCCTGAGACACAGAAGTGAGGCCCCATCCCTGGAGGGATTGAAAAAGCCGGGTTGACCTAGTGCTGAGAGACATGGGTTAGTGATGGGTTTTATCAGAGTGAGGTTGGTGGTGGGACTGGATGATCTGGAAGGTCCCTTCCAACCCAAGCAATTGTCTGATTCTACATCACGGGAGTGTGATGGTCTCACCTCCTGGCTGTGAGCCCCAGTCGGTGCCCGTGAAAGGAGTCCTTCCCTCCCACCTCAGCCCCTTGTGAGCTTACAGTTCTGGTATAAGGCTGCAGTTTCCACTGGCTTTATTTCCATGTATATCACAGTCCAGCCAAAGCACCTTTATTTCAGACACCAATCCTAAACTTCAGAACACTCAGAGACGAGCTGGACAGCCACTGAGTGGCTCTTGGTTGCCTTTATTGCAGGACAGCAGCGTGTCTGCCACACACTGTTGTGTCTCTTCATGCCAGAGAGCAGCAGCCCTGCCTGCCATAAATAACTCCTGCCTGAGCCAGCCCAGGTGCTTTCAGCTGTGACTGCTGGGGGGACAAGGGAGAGGGGGGAGAAGCGGTGTGAGATAAAATGGCAACACCTGTGATGTAATTTTTGACCAAAAATATACACTGGTACCGAAAATGTGGGTGACTGGGTGTGTTTGCTGAAGGCTGCTTTCTTGTTTGCGGCTCTCTAGCTCGATTCCTCCTCTGACCTCACCTTTAAAGAGCTGGAGAGGGCTAATCAGCTGCCTGGTGGATGCCAAAGAACATCCCGGGGTAAAGGACGGGGCAGCCTGCTCACGAGGAGGCAGTTGTACCCCCCGAGAGCCCACAGCCTGGCCTCAGCTTAATGAAACAGCTTTAGTGCAGCAGACAGCTTTCAATCTCTTCAATCCCCTCCAATCCCCTTTTGAACAGCTCCTCAAAGTGTTATGAATTCTGATCTCTGCTGGCAAAGATTTAATGCGATGGGACTTCTAGTTCATTTAAGAAATTGACTCAGTTTTTGTTTTATTCTGGGTTGGTTTTCTTTCCTTTCTCTCCCGCAGGAGCAGCAATGGATTGGCCCCAACAAAGATGTAGCAGGTGTTGGGAGGAGACATCCCATCTGAAATGGAGGTGATCGAGGGAGCTGAACGCTGACCACACCAACATGGGATTGCGACTGTTGGCTTGCCTTTTCCATCTGCCCACCGCGGTGATCTACGGGTCCCTGTCGCTGTTTGTTTCCATTTTGCACAATGTGTTCCTCCTCTACTACGTGGACACCTTTGTCTCCGTTTACAAGATTGATAAGCTGTCCTTTTGGATAGGAGAGGTTAGTGTTTTCTAACTGCCCTCTTAAATATGAAATTCTGAAAGCAAGACAGCTCCTTGCTAGGAGTGTTAAGAGCCTTTGCCCTTTGAGGGAGCAAGGGAGCCTTCCGAGTGCTAACTCGGCTTTTCAGGTTTTCCCATTTACATAAAAGTCGAAAACAAGCTGGGATAGAAAACCCAAAGGCTGTGTTCTTAAGACCCACCTTTCCTCTGGGGACATGGAGGTGTGTCACTGGCAGGGAAAACCGCTGGCCTCGCTGCGTTAATCTGGCAGTGGCCCCAGAGAGGGGAATCGTACGGCGGTGACGGGGCAGGGAAGGTGCACTGGGGTGTTTCTGCTGGTTGTTCAGCTCAGCGCTGCTTGCTTCAGTAACGAGGTGTCCTCTCGTTTGTTTCACTGTCCTGTTTTCTTTCCTAGACAGTGTTTCTGATCTGGAACAGCCTCAATGACCCTCTCTTCGGTTGGCTGAGCGACCGAGTGTTCCTTAGCACGCAGCAGTAAGTTAAATTCCATTTCCAGAAGGGGCTGGGAAGTAGTGTAGTCTTGGGGGGGAGATGATGAGAAACTGGAAGCTTTAAAAAGAGGGCATGGGGAGCGGTTTCTTGGTCAGGGAACTCTTCACTACCTCCTTTTCCTGGTACCTTTGAAGTTCTGTGCTGTTTGCATGTTATTTCAGTACCTGGCTGTATAGAGGAAGTCATACATCTGGTAGATGTGACCCTAATCCTTAACAATCACATGGGTGGTACAGAACCTAATATATGGGCATCTAAAAAAATCTCAAGCCCCTGCTCTAGGACTAAGCCTCTTCCTGGGATGTTGGAGAGTGTCTGTGCAGGGTTTGGGAAACACCAGCTGGGAAAGGACAGTTATTTCCACCTGGAATGCCTCAGAACAATTGTACACAAAGTTCCTGGATCATGAATCGGGGTTGGCCATTAGCATTTCTTATGTATTTATGTCAAGCTTTTAGTGAAAATCATGGTGTGGCTTCCTGCAGCTAGTAAAATCTTCTCATTGAAATCATGGCTGTTATGCAAAGCAGCACTCACAGGGAGAGACTTGCTCTAAAGAGAAAAAAATCCCTTTCCTTCATGCTCTTTGGCCATCTTAAACCCATATTTTCAGTACATTCTCAGCTAATATGTGAACATATCTGGTGTGGATGCTTGTTGCATGAACAAAAGCTGTATTTGTGTCTAGGCCCCTTACACGACTTCTTTGGAGAGGGAGAATCATAGAATTGTCTGGGTTGGAAGGGACCTTCCAGATCATCGAGTCCAACCACCAACCTCACTCTGATAAAACCCATCACTAACCCATGTCTCTCAGCACTAGGTCAACCCGGCTTTTCAATCCCTCCAGGGATGGGGCCTCAACCCCTGCCCTGGGCAGCCCAGTCCAAGGCTTCACAACCCTTTCCCTGTCAAAATTGTCCCTCATCTCCAACCTGAACCTCCCCTGGGGCAACTGGAGGCCATTTCCTCTTGTCCCATTGCCTGTGACTTGGGAGAAGAGACCGACCCCCCCTGGCTACCCCCTCCTTTCAGGGAGCTGTAGAGAGCGAGAAGGTCTCCCCTCACCCTCCTTTTCTCCAGGCTGAACCCCCTCAGCCTCTCCTCAAAGGACTTCTTCTCCAGACCCCTCACCAGCTCCTTTGCCCTTCTCTGGACCTGCTCCAGCCCCTCAAGGTCTTTTTTTTCTTTTGTGGTGAGGGGCCCAAAACTGGACCCAGCCCTTGAGGTGGGGCCTCACCAGTGCCCAGTCCAGGGGGACAATCACCTCCCAAGTCCTACTCCCCACGCTGTTCCTGACCCAGGCCAGGATGCTGGTGGCCTTCTTGCCCACCTGGGCACACTGCTGGCTCATGTTCAGCCCACAGCCCACCAACCCCCTCAGGTCCTTTTCTGCCAGGCAGCTCCAGCCACTCTGTCCCCAGCCTGTAGCACTGCAGGGGTTGGTGTGACCCAAGGGCAGGGCCTAGCCCTTGGTCTTGTTGAACCTCATCCCATTGGCCTCAGCCTGTCCGGAATGCGTGGTCAAGCAGGGTTTTGTCCAAGTGTCTAAATTTCTTGTCTTCTCTTGCAGGCCAGGAGCAGAGATTTCCTCCCCAGAAGTAGTTCTGAAGAGGCTCAGAGCGTTAAGCCACAATGGCCCCCTCTTTGCCATCTCTTTCCTGGCTTTCTGGGTTGCCTGGGCCCATCCTGGTTTGCAGTTCCTCCTTTGCCTTTGCATGTACGACAGCTTTCTCACCATGGTGGACCTCCACCACAACGCCTTGCTCGCGGACCTGGCTGTTTCAGCCAAAGACAGGACTAGCCTGAACTTCTACTGCTCCCTCTTCAGTGCCATCGGCTCCCTCTCTGTGTTCATGTCCTACTCGGTGTGGAACAAAGAGGACTTCTTTTCCTTTCGCATATTTTGCATCGCGCTGGCCCTCTGCTCCATCATCGGGTTTACCCTGTCCACACAGCTGCTGCGCCAGCGGTTTGAGGCTGATGGGAAAGCAAAATGGGACCAAGACTCAACCCTACAAGAGTAAGTGTCATCGATTCTGCAGCTGGGACAAAGGCCTGGCATAGATCTGGTAGAGAGTCCTTTCATGCACTGCAGCAAACTGAGTGTGTGGGAAGATCCCAGGAAGGGACACGGTTTTTGTTAATCATTTATGGTTCTTGTCTGTTGATACAGTTTTCCGAATCACCTCTGTCACACGGGCTGCTAAGGCCTTCTGAAAATAGGACAAAACTATCTCCTGACACGCCTGGCCCAAACTGGAGGCAGAGCCCTGACCTTCTGTATGGCCCATCCAGTGTTTGGAACATGAAATGGGTTAATTTCTAGAGCACCCAGTGAGGCCTGTGAGTGGCAAAATGTCAGAAGCAGCTTGTCACAAAAGCCTTTCTGCTTGAGCATGAGACCACCTGGCTGTCCCTCTCCTGCGGGGTCGGACAAGCGAATGTCCCTTCCCCTGTCACTTGCTTTAGCTGCCTGGCAGTGGCTGGGCTGTTGTTTTTTTCCCCCCTGTTCAGCTCCTTTGCTTTTCCCTTGGGCTGCCTCGTGTGTCTGGTGCCTTGGGCTGCCAGCGTTAACGCCGTACTAACGCAGCAGATGCTGTTGAGATCTGCCAGGTGAGCTAATGCAGGGATGTGGAAGAGGAGCAGAGGGGAATGGCTGATAAGAGGAGAATGCTTTTGTTCCCAGAAGTCTGAGTTTTGAATCCAGAAGCCCCATTTCTTGGGGAGACCTGTGGTTCTTGCTGGCAATAAGCAAATGTTGCAGGCTACTGATCCAGGCAGAGGGAGAGCTGGGATGGGAGCTGGGGAGAGACAGCTTTGCATTTACACAGAGAGAGCTGTGCAATCCTTCTCTCCTTCTTGGTGTGAGGGATTCGTGGTTGCTTGCTTTCATTTTTCTTACTCTCCCTTTAGGCTGTACATTGAGAAACTCTCCGTCCCCCAGGAGAAGAGGATCACCCTGGCAGAGTATCTCCAGCAGCTCTCCCGGCATCGCAATTTCCTCTGGTTTGTCTGCATGAACCTCGTCCAGGTAAGCACCTGGTTGTGATTGAGAAGATGAGCACTGGCTGTGGCTGTGGGAGATGGTGATTCAGCAGTATGTGAGCCCCCCCCTCAGCAAAGGCAGAGGTGTTTCCAGCACCCACTTGCTCTTGGAGCCTCCTGCACACCCTGGCCGATCCAGCAGCTGGGAGAAACTCTCTCTGCTTGTGACCTTGAGGATATTTCCTGAGCAAGCTGTGGGGTGTTCCTTCCTCCCTGCATGCCATAGGCTGGATGATGGGGGCTGGCTGAGCTCGGTGCAGCCTGTCTGGGTTGCAGAAGGCCTGGCTCATGGTGGGGATGAGCTCAGGAGTGCAGTTTGCTGGTGTGGCTCTCAGCAGTGTCTCCTCCTGCTTTCCCAAGGCTCACATCACTGTTCTCAACTGTCCAGATGGATCCACCTCCCACCTGGCTTTTGCCATTTCTGTTCTTCATCATTTTCAGTGATTACTACCAAAAGCCAGCAGCCTGCCCAGTTCTCCTCAGCTTTGTGTGCTGCAATCACAGCTACTGTCTCCCCAGCAATCCCTCAGTTCAGGCCCTTGATGGTGCTCTGCATCTTTGTGTTCCAGCCTTCAGCCTCGCTGCCACCTTATCCTTGTCCTCCTGACAGCTGCCTCCTCCCTCCTGCCACACCACTGTATCTTGTCACAGAATCACAGGATGCTAAGGGGTTGAAAGGGACCTCTGGAGATCATCTAGTCCAATCCCCTGCCAAAGGGCACGCTGCCTTCACAGGTTTTTCACTGCCACCCAGAGCAGGTCCCACAGGAACGTGTCCAGGTGGGGTTTGAATGTCTCCAGAGATGGAGACTCCACCACCTCTCTGGGCAGCCTCTGCCAGGGCTCTGCCACCCTCACAGCAAAGAACTTCCTCCTCATGTTGAGATGGAACTTCTTCTGTTCCAGTTTGTGCCCGTTCCCTCTTGTCCTGTCACTGGGCACCACTGAGAAAAGCCTGGCCCCATTCTCCTGACACCCACCCTTGAAGTATTTCTAGGTGTTGATCAGATCCCCCCTCAGCCTTCTCTTCTCCAGACTAAAAAGACCCAAGTCCCTCAGCCTTTCCTCATCACAGAGATGCTCCAGGCCCCTCAGCATCTCTGTACCCTCTGCTGTCCCCTCTCCAGCAGTTCCCTGTCCTTCTGGAACTGGGGAGCCCAGAAATGGGCCCAGTGCTCCAGCTGGGGCCTCCCCAGGGCAGAACAGAGGAGGAGGATGACCTCCCTCCACCTGCTGGTCACACTCTTCCTGATGCACCCCAGGATGCCATTGACCTTGACCACAAGGGCACATTGCTGGTTCATGGTCATCCTATTGTCACCCCCTTGCCCTGCCTGTCCCAGCAGCACTGTGTGCCCTGCGAGCAAGGCCTCGGCCGCTGGGAAGTGGTTCTGCACCCGGGGTTGCAGTGGGCATGGCTGGTGGTGTTGCAGCTTTGCAGTCTCAGAGCCTACAGTGTGGTGAGCTCCACAGCCAGGCTCTTGGCTCTGCTGAAGTACTCTGGGCCCATCCTGCATGGTCCCTTGGCACAGGGCTCCTAGGGTAACAGAGCCCAGAAGGCTGTTAGCTTTTTCTGTTCACTCTCACTGCTCTTCCTGCTGACCAGCTCGTCTGCACGCTGCCTTCACAGGTTTTTCACTGCCACTTTAACAGCAACTTCTTCCCTCTCTTCCTGGAGCACCTGCTGTCAGACCAGATCTCTGTCTCTACTGGATCCTTCCTGCTCGGTGAGTCCTGAGTCCTGGCTCAGCCTGAGTCTGGATTTGCCCTGGAGGGAGGTGTGTTCACACACCAGTCTCGGGGCTGTAAGATTCACAGATCCCACATGTTTCCTTTGACCGTCCCTTCCTGGACACAGAAGTAACTTGGAGCCTTTTCTGCTGGCTCACTTGGACTCTGGCCTAGATGCAGTGGAGATACTGCTCTGAGCATTGGTGGCTGCAGATAGTGTCCCCAAGATGAAATGCCCCTGGATTTAATCCCTTTCTCTCTGTGGCATAGGGACCATTTCCAGGCTGCCCCAGATCGATGGTCACCAGTCCTAGAGTTACCCTGGGAGGGTTCCGTGTAGGCCATGCTGTCCTGTCCCTCTCATTTCTGCTCCAGGACTGAGTCTCAGGCCCTGCATGACACTGGGGAAGTATTTTCTTCCTTTCCTACCCTTGAGGTTGCTGGAAGAACCTTCCATCTCCAGGAAGAGTGTGTGCTGTGCCACAAACCCTGTGTATGACATGGGGGCTATTCTCTGCTTCGTGTCCTACAGCCCTGCTGGCGGTGGCCAGCCATGTCCCCTCTCTCAGTATCGGTCCTAGGGGCATGGTGGATACTGAAACTCCCTCAAGCTCTTTGTGCCTCTGTCTCTGCTCAGGTGTTTCCTACATTGCCCCCCACCTCAACAACCTCTACTTCCTCTCCCTCTGTCGCCGCTGTGGGGTTTACGCTGTGGTGCGAGGACTTTTCTTCCTGAAGCTGGCCCTCAGCGTTGTCATGCTCCTGGCAGGACCCGATCAGGTGTATCTGCTCTGCATCTTCATTGCCAGGTAGGCTGCAGTGCTCCATCCCCTGCTCTCTGCCACCTGGGAGGGGAAACGACTTGTCCCTGTTTTACAGAGAGGAGTGGGAGGTGGGGAGCAGTAGCCGGGGTCACACAGAAGCCATGAGGTTCCCAGCTCGGTCCACACCTGAGCTCAGGACAAGTCACTGCAGAATCTGTAGGCTGTGCCTGCAGCAGGGTGAGGGAGGCAGGGACTTTCGGGGGGACAAAAACCTGGCAGGGCTGGTGAGGTGACAGCCTGCAGCAGCCTCTCCCAGCTGCTGAGCTGAGCTCCCCACCTCCTCTGCAGCCTGCCTCTGGCCACAGCCCTTGGTATAGGCTCATAGAATGGTCAGAGTTGGAAGGGACCTTCAAGATCATGGAGTTCCAACCCCCTGCCCTGGGCAGGGACACCTCCCACCAGACCAGGTTGCTCCAAGCCCCATCCAGCCTGGCCTTGAACCCCTCCAGGGATGGGGCAGCCACAGCTTCTCTGGGCAACCTCTCCCAGGCTCTCACCACCCTCACACCAAACAAGTTCTTTCTGGTATCTCATCTAAATCTCCCCTCTTTCAGTTTAAAACCATTACCCCTCGTCCTGTGGCTCCACTCCCTGATCAAGAGTCCCTCCCCATCTCTCCTGTAGCCCCTTCAGGTACTGGAAGGCCGTTAGAAGGTCTCCCTGGAGCCTTCTCTTCTCCAGGCTGAACACCCCCAGCTCTCTCAGCCTGTCCTCACAGCAGAGCTGCCCCAGCCCTCGGAGCATCTTCATGGCCCTCCTCTGGACCTGTTCTAACAGGCCCATGTCCTTCCTGTGCTGAGGACTCCAGAGTTGGACACAGGACTCCAGGTGGGGTCTGACAAGAGCAGAGTAGAGGGGTATGTGCTGCAGCTGCCTGTTCACCACTGGCCCAGTGTGTCCCCAGCTCATGTTCTGTGGCAGGTTGGGACTGATCCCAGACATCACAGTAAGGTGCACAAGGCTATTGCTAGCGCTGTTCCCTTCCCTTAGCCAGGGCTACTGAAGTTATTAGTCCTAAGTGTTGGGGAACCTTTCTTAACCCTCACCATTTTCTCTTACCTCCCACCACACTCCTGTCATCTCCTGATCCCTCTATTCAGTGCTTTGCCTGTTGTTCTGCAGCAACCGAGTGTTCACGGAAGGGACCTGCAAGTTGCTCAACCTGGTAGTCACAGACTTGGTGGATGAGGATCTGGTCCTGAACCGCAGGAAGCAGGCGGCCTCAGCGCTGCTCTTCGGGATGGTGGCTCTGGTGACCAAGCCAGGCCAGACCTTCGCTCCTCTCATTGGCACGTGGCTGCTCTGTGCCTACACAGGTGAGGCTGCTGCTGGGGAAAGCACCAGGGCAGGAGAGGGCAGGCCTGTGAGGTCAGTGTCCTCTGCTGTGCCCTGTGCCCTGGGTGGGAACAGAAAGCCCTTCCACTTAGAAACATAGAATTGTCTGGGTTGGAAGGGACCTTCCAGATCATCGAGTCCCACCACCAACCTCACTCTGATAAAACCCATCACTAACCCATGTCTCTCAGCACTAGGTCAACCCGGCTTTTCAATCCCTCCAGGGATGGGGCCTCAACCCCTGCCCTGGGCAGCCCAGTCCAAGGCTTGCACTTGATCCCCTCGTAACAGCTTAACATCGTTCAGCTGGGCCTGGTCTCTGTGTCCCCAAGGCCAGTCGCTCGGTGGAGATCGTCCCCGCTCTCACAAACTCTTCTCTGTCACCAGGCTACGACATCTTCCAGCGCAACCCCTTGAGCAAGGTGGTGAGTGCCCAGCCGAAGCTGGAACCTGCTGCAGCCTTGGAACCGACTCTTCGCCAGGGCTGCTTTTACCTCCTCGTCTTCGTACCCATCGCGTGCGCCCTCCTGCAGCTCCTCAGCTGGTCGCAGTTCAGCCTGCACGGGAAACGCCTCCAGCTGGTGAAGGCTCAGCGCCAAAGCCTGACCCAAGGCCGAGCACCAGAGATCAAAACGATCTAGGGGTGTCCGAGACCCCGGGGGTGTGCGTTGCTGGCTCCGGGCTGATGCGGGAGGGCAGGGAGGGAAGGCAGAGCCACCCCCCTGTTCACAGTTCAGCTGTGAAACGCCGTAACGTCGACGTTCACCTCCTTCCAGGAGGTGGTCGCTGGGGAAGGCAGAGAAGTTGGGCCTGGGATTGAGCCCTCGGCCACGGGAGCCAGAGTGCTTTGTCCTCACCTGTCCCAGAGAGCAGGGGGCTGCTGGTCCCAGCAGGGAGGTGGCAGTGCTGGGGACAGACACATCTCTGGTGCAGGCCTCTGCTCTGGTCACGGCCCTGGCTGAGCAGGAGGGGACTGCACAGGGACCCCGTCCTTGCTTGAGCCCTGCAGCTGTGGGGAGTGGAGCCAGGAGGCTCCTGAGGGCTCCAGTGACCCAGAGGGTGATGTCAGGACAGCGGGAGCAGGGACAGGAGGACCCTGAAGACCCTTCCCAGTAGGTGGTACAGCCCCTCCCACGGACAGTGCTGTGGTTCTTGGACCAAATATGCTCTTGGGCATTTCTTGTCCTGCAGGGCCAGGGTCTGCTGGCTGGGCTGGTTCTGTGCTGGGGCTCCCTCCTTGGCAGTGGGAGATGGTGGTGGTGTTGGGCTTGAACTGGGCTCACAGCCTTCAGCTGCAACATCTCACTCGTGGTTATCCCTCCCCTCCCCTCCACAGCCCCTTCCCCTCAGCGCTGTCAGTCACACTGCCAGGCCGGGAGCCCTCTCCCCTGCCCATGGAGGTGCCCCCCTGCTCCAGGCTGTCCTGGGTGGCCTTTCCCTCCCGCAGGGGGAGAGCACAGCCTGGAGGAGAGCCCAGGTCTTGCTTTTGTGCCTTCGATTCCTCTGAGGAGCCCGTCTGATGCAGTGCTGGGTTGAGATTTTACCTCTGGGAGGAGAGGGAGACACCTTGGCTCCTCTCTGCTGAAGACGTTGCCCCGGAGTTTGATCATAGAACGGTTTGGGTTGGAAAGGACCTTAAAGATCATCTTATTCCAACCCCCAGCATCAGCTGGCCCAAGGAGGAGAGCGAGTGGCTTGGTCTCCCTGGTCCTGGCTGGGAGCAGGGTGGGCAGGTCATCACCAAAGGGGGTCCCAGCAGTGAGGGAGCATCTCCTCAGTCCCTGCTTTGGGGACAGGCAGAAGGGATGTGCCAAAGCAGAGCTCTGCCCTGCGCATCCCGGCAGGAGCAGGGAGCTGCAGGCAGGGTTTGAAGGCTGCCCCACGCTTAGGGGGGGCTGGTCTTTAATTAGTGCCAGGTCCCCTCGGGGCTCTCAGCCCCCTCTTGCCTCAGGACACGGCTGCCTTCTGTCTTGGACCAAGGTGTTCCCGCCCCGGGGCTCCTGTAGCTCTCTGCTGGTTCCATCGTGAGATACCAGTGTGAATTCTAACAAAGTTTGAGAATGATTCTTCATTTCATAAATTAAAGATGATCTTTTCTGTACCGCTCGGTCGTTTTCTCTCGCTCAAGCCTGGCTTGGGTTTGTGCGGCGCCGCAGGGGCAGAGCTGGGCTTGGGGCGGGAGAAAAATGGATGTTCTTCCAACAAAACTCTGTGCTGGGGCCTGGCCTGGGGGTGCAGGGGAGAGGGGGGCTGTGAGGTGGAAAGCCTCGGGGAGCAGGCTGCTGGGGACAAGGCTGGGGACGTTGCTGGGCGCTGTGCCACCCTCGCAGCAAGCGCTGGGGCTGGCACCGGCTCTTCTCGCTCAGCCAGGGCTGTCCTCACCGGCTGCACCAGCCCTCGCTCGGCTTCTCCCGCCCCCATCCGTGGGGAGGTAGAGGTGGGTGAGGAGAAGGGGAGCTTTGGACGCCACCAGCGCAGACCCCACAGCCGCAGATGGGGGCTCTGAAGCCCNCACTGCCTGGGGGGGGATGGGGCTAGCGTGTGGTAACCAGCCCCAGAGGGGTTCACTTCTGCCCCCCACCTGCAGCAAACCAGCAAGAAGGCAATTGAAGTTTCAGCAGAACGAGGCTGAGACATCGGTGGTTGGTTTCTACCCAACAGGTTCTTAAAAAATAACCCCAGGAGTTTGAAAGAAAAAAACCCAAAAACCCAAACCAAAAATCCACAGGTGAAAGAACAGCCTCAAAGAGACCAGCACCAGGAGGTGGGACCAGGCTCCTGCTTACATTCA
>VXBJ01003322.1:209711-228995 GCA_013400055.1 Nycticryphes semicollaris | reverse complement strand
TAGAAGCTGTTCCCTTTGTTGTTTGTTGGTTTGTTGGTGTTTCTTTTGTTGTTGTTGTTGTTTTACAGCCATAAACGCGATGGGTGGGTTTTAACCAGAAATTAAGGGGCTGAAATGCAAAAGGAATGGGCCTTTCTGGAGAAATTCAGACTTTTCCTCCTTTCCTTTAAAAAAAAAAAAACAAAAAAACAACAAAAACAAAACCAAAAACCCAACAACCGACCACCCAAACAAACCAACCCAACAAAAAACAAACCATCAAAGAAAAGCAGTTAGTAAGTACTACTACAACCCTCCTGCTCTGCTGTCGCCGTTTGCTCAGTGAGATGGGGACATGCTGGCGCACACACACACACACACTCACACTCACACTCACACTCACACACGCAGCTCTCAGACACTCGGACTCAGAAAAGCGAGTTTAGAACTGAAGTGAGTCTTCGCAGGAGACTTGAGGAGGACGGGTCCCGGGGCTAGAAGCTTTTTCGCTGGATGGCACGAGCTCCGTCTTCTTCGTATTCCTTTTTGGAAACCCACATTTTCTTAAAGGTGTCCAGCGAGGCCAGGATGGAGCCACTGGGGAGAGAGAGGGGTGTTAGGGGTGAAATGGTACCTCAGCTGAGAGGAGCCCTGTCTATCGAGTGACTCCCCCCAGTCAGGAAGGTGCTGAGGCTCCCAGTTATCTGCAACTGAAAGGCTTCTCTGGAAAGTCACTTCCCCTCCTGACAGCCTCCAAGGTGGTGGCACTACAGGGCCTGGCACCTGCTGCCCCCTCCCACAGCATCCCCCAAAGCCCAGCTCTCCTCACACGGGATCTGCTCTCACTTTGAGCGTCGCGGAGCAGAGTTTAGTCCTCCCGATCCGCAGCAAAGACACACACAGGAGGGAGAACGTACCCAGAGCCTCTGCCCACAGAAAGGCAGGACCTATGAGCTGGTTCTACCTTGGACTGGATGATTTAGATGAGATACCAGAAAGAACTTGTTTGGTGTGAGGGTGGTGAGAGCCTGGAAGAGGTTGCCCAGAGAAGCTGTGGCTGCCCCATCCCTGGAGGGGTTCAAGGCCAGGCTGGATGGGGCTTGGAGCAACCTGGTCTGGTGGGAGGTGTCCCTGCCCAGGGCAGGGGGTGGGAACTCCATGATCTTTCAGGTCCCTTCCAACTCTGACCGTTCTGTGATTCTATCCCACCACAAGAGGTGTCCCCACATGGCACGTACCCGATCCACGTGGAATACAATCTCTCCTGAGGAGCTGATATCTGGGAGAAAGAGAGAATCAGTCAGGATCTCCCCAAGCTCCAGCCAGCTCCTCCCACCCCATCTCACTACGTCTGACAGCGACAGGTATGAGCTTCTCCCACTCCAAAGTCACCCAGCAACACCCCCCTGCCCACCACCCCAAAACAGTCACGGTGGTCCAGAATCCTGGGCAGGGGCCCTGTCGTCAGAGGAACCACCTTCTCCGTGGTGAAACCAAACAGGTTTTCATCACAACAGCAAACACTGTTGGGCTGTGCCTGGAAAGCTGCTTCTGGATTGAAGCAAATACCAGCTGCACTCTCAGCATGGTTCTTTAAAGGCCATGGAACAGCACAGACAGCAAGTAATAAATACAAAAGAGACTGCACCTACCCTTATTTTGACGTCCTTGGGAGCTAGTTTCTTCACTTCACTCAACAGCCTGTCACCAAAGCCTAAAACAAAAGACAGAAAACGTGTAGCTTGAGCCCTTCAGCAGATCCCACGCTCCATCTACTAACAGTGTGGACACGTCCCATGCAGTCCTAGTCAAATATCCCACTCCAGATCTCACAGCGAGACCAGTGTGGGGAGGCACAGCCAGGAGATAAGGGGATTCTGCCTCCCTCAGGCAGTCCTCAAACACAGGCACAACGGGCTCTGTCCCTCAGCAGCAGCTTGAGATGAGAAAACAAGATTTTCAGCTTGGAAGACAGTTGGGCCAGTTCTTTCCTCCTTCCCTGAATATCCCCCCTCCTGTGCCCAGCCCATTTGTGGAGGGGAATAGGATTTGACTGGGAAGACTGGGACTTATCTGGAGATGTCCACCTGAGCACAGAGGGGATCTTTAAGCTGGGGGGAGACATGGATGGAAAGGGACATCTGAGCCCTGAGGGGACAGGTAGAAAGTTTTTTGCACACACATAGCTGACATTTCCTGCAGCACCAGGACTGTTGGACTCTCTTGGGTACCAAAGACCAGAGGAACCTCAGGAGATGCAAGAGCCTTTGCAATATCCAGTCTCAACTACCCCAAATAGAGCAGCAGAAATGAGCACAACTCTTCAGACAGAGAGGTAAGAGGAAAAAGTTAAAAGCCTCTCCAGGCCCAGGAAAAGATATACAAGGGCAGAGGTGTCTTGCATGCCCAGAAGGGTACCACTAAGACTCAGAAAATTAGAGAGTAACCCCTCCTGGAAAGAGCAGAGTTCCCACAGCCCTCATCTCACAGGACAAGTTGGGTGATGGAGGTTATCTTCCCGGTTTCAGATGAGAAGGAAGGAAGAGATCAGGTACATCAGAGCCCCACAGAAAGAGGCAGGAACCTTTGAAAAGCGTGGAGCCTCCGGACAGCACGATGTTGGAGAACAGCGTTCGCCTCAGGTCCATGTCTGATTTTTGAATGGCAAAAACGAGCACCTCGTGGAGTCCTTCACATTCCTCCCCTATCAGGTCTGGCCGGAACAGAAGCTCTGGGGCTCGGAAACGGGCAGGGCCGATCTGCAAGGGATGACAGAGAGGAAGAGAGAGAGCAGCGTGGCTCTGGTCACCACCTACAGTTCAGGCCTGCCTTTCCTAGGTAAAACCTGAGAGTAATGAAGTTTCCTGGACACTCGTGCTGCATCATTAGCTCCAGAGTGAATGCCAGCTTGGTCTGCTGCTCCTAGAAAAGGAGCTATTTCCATTTTGCAGATGAAAAAGATGAGGAAACTTTCTCAGGCCCACACCAGCAGAAAAGGGAGCAGACCCACCCCTGGTGCTGGAGGTAAGACCTGTATTTCCTCTCCTTCAACCATTGTACAGTAGGCTCAGTCTTCTGAGGATTATTCCTAACTCTCTCTTCAAAGCAATTATTTTTGCCCCTCTAGGCAGGACAAAAGCCACACACAACCCCACTGCTGAATTTACAGTGACCTGACATCTAACCACACTCCCTTCCTCATCTGCATCAAGATGTGCCAGGTCAGAGCCTGCACCCCAACAGCTCAGAGTCGCTGTATCCTCACCCAGGACTTCCAGTACAAGTTGGGAGGTTTATATAACATTTCCTTCCCCTAAAAATTCTAGTGCCCAGTCAACAGCCTGGGATGCGTTCTGGTCTTTTAAAATTATCCCCTCCCACCTCCCACCACATTAAATTTCCCATCCCCAGGTAGAAGGCTACTCTGGAAAGGCTGTGCTTCACATCAGGAATCCTCCAAGGGTGGTCCTTACAAACCTCAATAGTGCTTCCATCTGGCAGGTAGTACTGAGCCTTCTCAGTCTCCAGAGTCTCGTCCTTCTGGGGGTTTATTGACAGGTAGCAGGCACGCTGCAGAGGAGAGAGTCAGGGAGAGGGAGGTGAGAAGGGTAAACCCCAAATGCCTCTGATAAAACACTTTTCTAACAACAGAAATCCACGTATGCCTTTGGGAGACCAATTTCAACACCGTTTTGTGTTGGGGAAAAGACCTTCTGGGTTCACATCAGGTAGAATATCTACTCATGCTACAGCTCCATGTGATGATTAGAGACATCAAGGATGCTCCCCCATCCCCCAGCTGCTTAGAAGTCACCTCTCTCTAGCACAGATGGGTAACTGTGAGCACTTCCAACCTATGGCACGGCAAAGTAAAACATGGACCTGGAACACCTGTAGTGACATTAACCTTGTACGAAGGTGTGTTCAGGTAACGTCACAACAGGAGCATGAACAAAGTCCATTATTGCATTTTAACAGGGTAAATGATAATTAATAGCAAACAGCAAAAAATTCTTAACATGATCTAGGCTGCTCACTTCTCATTGCCCACCTGTATTTTAAGTTACAGGAAATAAAATACTTCAACTTTTCAAACTGCTCCAGCACCCTGTGTTTTCTATTCCGCAGTAAGGTTTGCTATTCCAAATTGTTGTCATTTGGGGACCTACAGGAGAGATGGGGAGGGACTCTTGATCAGGGAGTGGAGCCACAGGACAAGGGGTAATGGTTTTAAACTGAAAGAGGGGAGATTTAGATGAGATACCAGAAAGAAATTCTTTGGTGGAGGGTGGTGAGAGCCTGGAAGAGGTTGCCCAGAGAAGCTGTGGCTGCCCCATCCCTGGAGGGGTTCAAGGCCAGGCTGGATGGGGCTTGGAGCAACCTGGTCTGGTGGGAGGTGTCCCTGCCCAGGGCAGGGGGTTGGAACTGGATGGTCTTGAAGGTCCCTTCCAACTCTGACCATTCTGTGATTCTAAAAAAAGTCTCTAAACATAATCACTGAAATGTTTAGGTTGGAAGGGACTTCTTGAGATCATCTAGTCCAACCCCTTTGCTCAGGCAGGGTCAGGTAGAGCAGGCTGACCAAACCCACCACTGGTCACACTGCAGAGTAACCTCCACAGATGGAGAATCTACAAACCTCTCTGGGCACAGCCTGATACAGTATTTGACCACCCTCACAGTGAGCCTAGAAGACTGTAGACTTTTCAACATCCCCAAATTTCTTTCTTAATTTTTCCCCCCCTTTAAGAAAAGAAACAAACTCTCTAAGTCAGATTCCAACAGATCATGAGCAGCTTTTGAGCACATTCAGAATCTCAGCTTCGTGCTGCCACAGTGCATTTGGAATGCACATCCAAACTTCTCCCGAGGCAAGAAAGCTGGAAACAGCAAGAAGCCACACTCAACCCCTTGGATTTGCAAATCAAGTCACAAACAGTGTCAGCACAAAGAGAAATCTCATTGCAAGGTCCAGATATGTATATCCTAGAAACGTGCAGCACTTTCCCCAGCTAAAATTAATCTTAAAGCCAAGTAAAAGGTGTAAGTTGAAGATCAAACGTCAGGTTGTTCCTCTGAGTCACTGTGGGTGAGGGTAGGCAGTGTGCAAAGAAGGACCTGGCTCCCTTTCCTCTGCTTTTTGCTTCCCTGAGTGTATAGTCCAGAGAAGAGATTGCACTGGTGCAAGACTTTGCACTTCACCATCAGCACAATACCTTCTAGCAGTTTCATCACCCGAGATGCAAAGGGAGCCATGGCCACTTATGACAAGTGCAAGTGTATTTCTGAAGAGCACAAAGACCCATAAGGTCATTGCAATTGCGCTGCAACCGCTGCTTGGTACAAACCAGGCTGCTTCTGAAGCAGAAAGTTCTCCAGCACACACCTCCCAGCACTAGATCTTCTGGCCCACACACGCTGCAGTATCTACACATGTCAGGATGGTTTTTTTCCTCCCATTCAGCAATCAACACTTGGAGAAAAGAAAGCAGCTACTGGGTTAAAACCTACAACTCTATGAAGTCTCCTGCTCAGGGTAGCAGGCAAAAGCCATTCAGCTGTACTGTGACACGGAGCTCAAGGGCTGCTCCCTCAGCACAGCCACACAGAACAAGAAAACTATTTCCATTATCATCCTTTGCCGGTAGGTTACAGGCTCAAGAACAGCTCATGAACTCTCTCAAGCTCTGGCACAGGCTTCTGACTTAGCCCAGAGTCATCTGTGGCAATCACAGCTTGTGATGGAGGCCCATAGAACAGCAGCAACTGCCAGGTGTCAGCACACAGAAGTCACAGCCAGTCCTGATCTGAAGACTGACCCCGGGTACTGAAGGCACGGATGGGTAGACAGCCCTGAGTCACACACAGCCTCGCTGAAATCAGAGAACAACCCACTGGGGTGAGCTCAGCGATGCTGCAAAGCTGATGTGAGCTTTCACCAGCTCTGAGCTGTCCCACCTCTGTCCTCCTCTCCTGGCACACAAGAGAAACCAAGGTCACTGCTTGGCTGGGGATCTCAACCTGCCTTTTCAAACCGCTGCACAGCTCTATGGTCATGAAACACCGCAGACCCTAAAGGGAAGGGAATCTTTTCTAAGTGGAAATGCTGAGAGTGAGTTCTTTCACAGAGGGGAATGGGGGAAAATAACTTGTAATCTCTCACTTGTGATCCCTGCCCCTTGCCCTGAAGGGTAAACAAACACCAGTGAAAGGTATCATCAGGCACTGATAAACACAAAACAGATTGTGTCTCCATCTCCATGTTAACAGCCTCTCCACAGGGACTAGATGTGACCTTGCCTACAAGTCTCCCAGAATACAGGATGGCTGAGGTTGCAAGGGACCTCTTGGAGGTCATCTGGTTCATCCCCCTTATTCGAGCAGCGCTACCTAGAACAGGTTGCCCAGGACCACATCCAGATGGCTTTTGAGTATCACCAAGGATAGAGACTCAGCAACTCTCTGACAACCTGTACCAGCGCTTGGTCACCCTCACAGTAAAAAAGTTCAGATAGAACTTACTGCACTTCAGGTTGTGCCTCTCACCCTGTCACTGGACATGACTCAAATGAGCCTGGCTCCGTTTCCTTTGCACCCTCCCTTCAGACACAATGATGAGATCCTCCCCAACCTTCTCATCTCGTGAGTCAACCACCCCAGCTCTCTCAGCCTTTCCTCCTACGGGAGATGCTCCAGTCCTTTAATAATCTTAGTGGCCCTGGTCTTCCCCAGGTAGATAGAGGAATGAGGTGCAGAGCTCGGTAGGCTGGCACTTCCCACTGGATTTCACAAATCATGACATCTCTTGGACAGAATTCCCTTCCTCACCTCCTTGATGGTCTTGACAATCTCAAACTCAGAGGTTGTGTGGAAGTCATAGCCTTCCTTCCGGAGATAGAGGCGCAGGAAGCGTGAGACATCACGGCCGGCGATGTCAATCCGCATGATGGAGTGAGGCATGGCGAAGCCTTCATAGATGGGAACCGCATGGGTAACGCCATCCCCGGAGTCCAGCACCACTCCTGTAGTCCTCCCAGTCGCGTAGCTAAAAGAGGGGAAAACAACCCAGTCAGAACAAGTAATTCAAAGTGACCCCGAGCAGTCAGCACATCCAAGCTCAACTCAGGGAGCAGAGGTTTCGGGTGAAAAAGGGGTAAAAAAAAAAAACCCACCACTGATCTAGTTCTCATCATAGTTCAGCAATTTCCTGTAAGCTCTTTATTACAAGAATTAAAAATGAGTTTCAGTTTCCCCTTGAAAAGTCAGTGTCCTGGGTTGAGTGACACAGGACTAACTTTTCTTCTAAAAAACTGCACTTTCAGAAGACCCTAGTGTCTGAATTCATGAAAATATTTACTCCATGGCCAGCCAGGCTCTGTGGGACTCAAGGTCTCGGTGTTTTCGAGCCTTGCCAGGTGCAGGGATGAGGAGGAGCAAGGCCTGGGCGTTTGACCCAGGCTGGCCAACAGGATTATTTCATCCCATGAACGCCACATTCCAGAGACATTAGAAAAGTTTGCTGCGTAGCTCTCTCTCCCTTGATGGCGGTGGGTCCAGACAACTCCTTGCCCCGGGGCCGGACCCCTGAGCCCTTCCCTTCCCCCCGAAGCCGTTGGGCTCACAGTGTCCCACATTTGCTGTCCCTGCTGGGAGGGCACAGCTTCCTGTGGGTAGAATTGGCTGAGTGTAATTCTTGTGGATCTTGTATCAGTATCGGGGTTAATACTGGTTCTTTAGTATTATTGTTAATTATTTAGTCTTATTTTATTAGATCTATTTATATTTCAACCGTTGTGGTTCCTTGTGTTCCTTGATTCCCCTTTTCTGGGTGGGGAGGGGTCATTGGGTGACAGAATACTTGTCTAAAGGACAATAAATTGTTGTGGGTTTTCTCAAACCATAACAGTCAGACAGCAGCACGGTCTTCCACAGGTGGGATTTTTGCTTTGTTTGTGGGGAAAAAAAACCCAAACAAATGAAAAAAAGAAGGATTTCATGGCAACTTTTCACAAGCAGAAATGAAGGACAACAGGCACTTACAGGCTAAGCACAGCTTGCATGGAGATGAACAGCGCTGGCACGTTGAAGGTCTCAAAGAACACCTCAGCGGCACGTTCTCTGTTCTTGCGTGGGTTTAGGGGTGCTTCTGTCAGCAGCACGGGATGCTGGGAAAGAAAAGAAGGAGCTGCACTGCCAGGATAGGGCTAGACAAGTGTTCCTGAAAATTTCTGCTATTTCTTCACTTTAGGAAATCAGTGGTGCAAGAGGGCAGGTAGAAGGGAGTTAATTTCACCTACGGAGCTGTATTAGACCGTGGATAACCTCCATTAAGTTGGAAAACCAGCAGGGTTCTGGTCTAGTTACAAAAAAGTGTTAGGAAATGTACTCTGTGAGTGACCCTGTCCTGTGAAGGATGAACAAGACCACTCTCAGTGCCAAAAATCAGCCAGATTAGCCAAAATACACAGAACCTAAGAAAGAGTGAGGGCATAAGGTCTTAATGCAAGCGGGCAAAATATTCCTACTCCTCTTATACAACCCATTGCTCTCAAGTCATTTAATAAGTTTTTGGTCAGCTCCTTCCAGACCACGGGTTTGTGGTTTTCTCCTTCCTCACTTCACATCATGTCTCTGCTGAGTGGATAAGCCTGACGTGCAGGCAGAACAGGAAAAGTTAGAAGCCCTTGCCCTGGAGCAGACTCATGAGAGAGTGTGTGAATAACAACATCTGAAAGTCAGATTTTCCGAGCAGAAAATTGAGGCCAGAACATCAGATTTGGGGAGGAATTCTGCTTGGGACATTCCTTGTCTAGTGTCTCCTGAGAGGTCTAAGAGGCTAATTTAATAACAGGCACACATTTAGAAAGAAAAGCAGAGGAAATGTCCCAAATCTTTCCTGGAGTTCCAAGGCTCCTGGTGTTATGCACACACTGACTGAGGCCTGTGCCATTCCATCCTGAGGTATCTCACCTCCTCTGAGAACGTCTGAAGCTGGTCTTTTGAATACACATACTGCCAAATGCGCTCCATGTCGTTCCAGTCCTTCACTATGCCATGCTCCATCGGGTATCGGATTGAGAGGAGACCTCTGTGCTCCTGAGCAAAGAGAAAGGACACCAGAGCGTGCCTGTCAGACCCAAACAATCTGAGCATCATGACTACAATTCAACGTCAGACATGCTTTTTGATTCCACTAGAAGACAACTTCTCTCGAGCATATAGGGGAAGAAAAATGAACATTAATCCCAAAACTTCTCTCCCAGGGAAGTAGGTGTGAGATTAAACAAGGCCTTTATATACCAAGTAGGGAAGTCTGGCATTTGGAGAGCACATTCCACCCTAACACTTTTCAAGCCAAAGGAGAGGCACCTATCAAATGGTATCTTTGTTCTACCAGCTCAGTCATGATATGACAAGTACCAGGGTGGTACTGGGGAATGCAGTTTGGAGGAGGGCTGAGGAGAAATGTGAGAGCGTACAGCTACATGCTGACCAAAGCAGGACTGTGGCAAACAAGCTTCTTGCCCACACCAGGGAGATAAAAGGCAACCAAGTTGCATCCATTTCTAAAGATCCCAGTCAAAAAGATAGCGAGGTAACCATACAGACCTAGAAGTAGCCTAAGAAACAAACCAAACCAAACAAACAAAAAAAAAAGAGATATAAAAAGACTTGGGGAAAACGTCTGTGGTCAGCAGGTTGGCACAAGAACTTCAGGAAGCTTCCCCACTCCACCTTGGACACACTTAAAAGTGACAATCTGTTCTGCTCTTCAGATCTATACGCTGATCCCAAGGAACCACAACCCTTTTAAGCACAACTGCTCCAGTCCCACCTCACAGCAGCACATGGAGAAGTGCAGTGTACAGGTTTTCTTACCTCTGCCTTTGGGCCAATGAAAATGTCCCCTTCTAAAGCACCAGCCATAACACGAACATGCTTTGGTCTGCCCACACTGGAACAGAAACAAGAATATAAATGCTTCCAGAGAGAGAGAACCCAGATGTACCCCAGGATTAACTACTTCGTGTTCCTCTCTCTTTCTGTCCTAACCAGTAATATCTAAAGCAATGGGCAAGTCTGGGGGCACTACCAGGTGCAGACAGACCCAGGTTTGCCCTGAGCTAATCTCAGAATCAGAGGTGAAAGGAACAGATTGTAGACAGCCCTGAACTGGCAGGACACAAGCCAGCTGAGTCTGGCCACACTTTTCCCTGATGAATCAGGACCTACTTGTTCCAACAGTGCCTGAGGAGAACATGGCTAGGAGAACATCTGAGCTGACAGATCCACATGGTGTTGCCTGACTTCAGGCAGGCTTCTTAGATTAGACATATACAGTCCCATTCCCCACCTCAGGATACAGACCACATCACTCACAACACAAATACACTCATCATAAACCCACCCAATGGAAAATAAAAGGCAGTGACTATTCAGAGTTCCTGATCCAGCAGTCCTCCTTCCAGTAAAAATCTCAGAAGGCTTCCTAAGAAGTCTGGCAGGAATCAAAATGTCAGTCCAAACACCAAAAAAATATAGAGGTCTTCACACCTCTCATCCCCATTTTATCCCTTTCCCTGTCCTCCTCCTTGTTTTTTCAAAATCAAAGGATGCTACAGCTCTGGTTGGGTGTTGAGCCTGTCAAAATGATGTAATCTTTTATGGTGCATCCCCCTAAAAAATCTCAAAATGCTTAACAGCAGAGATCCCCTCTCCATGCAGCAGGCTGGAAAAGAATAACTCATTTCTCCAGTTACAAAATGAGACCATTCTTCCCCTTCACGATTCAAAGAATCAGTGCATGGTGATAAGCACTTACCAAGACCAGCAGAATACTTACTAGTTTGGAAAGCAGTATTTCGGTATTTGATCGCCTGCAAAACCTGCTTTAATCACACCCGAGCCCTGTGGAAACAACAGATAAATACATGAGCTTTATCATTCACCCAGCCACCTTTGCAAGTACATCAGCACTGCCAGATCCTTCCCTTTTTACTAGGAATAAAGCTCCCCAGGGACCGATTCTCCAGGCAGGGCTGGGGATAGGAAGGTGCCAGCTTGGCCACTGGAGGGGAGTAACTGGCACTTTCCCTGGCAGTAACACATCACACATGGCACAAACACCTGGGAGCACCCTGGTACCTCTCCCAAATGCCCCTCTGTACAGACAAGTACTTTTCTACCCGCAGTGCTAGGGGTGCAGGAGGCCAAATCCAAGCTCTGCAGTTTTCTGTCGATATTAAATACTCTCCAGGTGGAGAAGAGCACCCCAGCCAAGCAAGAGCAACTGAACCTTACTAAAAAGGTGAGGATGAAGACTGTAGGCCTCTCAGAAGAAGTGGATTTGGAAAGGATGACGGGAGAGTGGATAAAGTCAGAGAAGGGAGTAGGAAAGGACTGTGTGAAGCAGGTTGGAGCGGAGGCTAGGGAAACGGTGGTGGATAAACTAGTTAACACTAAGGAGGAAGGTCACAGAAATCTGGTCAGAGAAGACACTGGAAATGAACCCAGGCTGGGGTCTGGCCAGAACAAAGGTTGCAGTCAGACTGCAAGGGGAAGGGCTGGAGGCAGGAAGGGTGGCTGACAGGGACGGGGCTTGTTTAGAAGGGACAAGGCAGGAAGGGATTAGGTACGGCAGTCAGGAAGGCACAAAGCCAAAGGGCCTTCTGCATCACTCAAAGCAGCACAAGGGGCAAACACAGAGAGAGTAAAACCAGCCACAGGGAGGCCCTGGCAGGGAGTCAGCGCTGGGCATCTGGCCCCACAGCTCCTGTCCCCGTCGGTATCATCCTGGGAACCCCATCATCAACTCGGGTCTGTGCTGACTCCTTCCCTTCCGCCATTTCCTGTCCCTGCACAAGGGAATGACATCTTGAAACAATGAGCAGCTCGCAGGAACACCCAAGTTTTGCTAAGGATAGGATTTTCATAGAATCTCATCAGATAAGCTGTTTCACTGATAAGCCCAGGCTACCACGGGAGCAAGCTCTTCTGCAGAAAGAGGAGCAGTTCCACTTTATCCCATACTGGGAGCAAGGCATACAAGTTTGCACTGAAATCTGTGACGTGCCTATTTGCTCTCGAGGGCTCTGCAGCAGGACTGCTCTGCTTTTCAGGCCAAAACCACATTTTGGATGCCCCAGAGCAGTTTAAAATGAGTAGCAACATGGTTCCTCCCCGGCTTTCCTCTCGCCCCACCTCTGCGTGGATCAGCTTCACTGCTCTTCACTTGGAAGCTGAGGACAAATGAGTTGCTGAGGGCTCTGCCAGACGAGCACTGTCTGCATCGGTTTCTGATGGAGTCATCCCAGCTGCCTGACCTGCTCCTGCCAGAGGTTACCAGCCAGAGCAGGCTCAGCAGAAAGGAACGCGGGGCGGCCCCAGCCTCTCCAGTTCACAGTCCGGGGCTTTATTCCCAAGCTATTTCCAGGACCTGAAGGGAGCCTGCAGGAGAGCTGGAGAGGGACTCTTTGTCAGGAAGTGTAGTGACAGGACAATGGGTAACAGATGCAAATTGAAAGAGGGGAGATTTAGATGAGATACCAGAAAGAACTTGTTTGGTGTGAGGGTGGTGAGAGCCTGGAAGAGGTTGCCCAGAGAAGCTGTGGCTGCCCCATCCCTGGAGGGGTTCAAGGCCAGGCTGGATGGGGCTTGGAGCAACCTGGTCTGGTGGGAGGTGTCCCTGCCCAGGGCAGGGGGTGGCACTGGATGATCTTTAAGGTCCCTTCCAACTCTGACCATTCTAGCATTCTACTTTCTCTCATCAGCAGTTCCAGCCAAGGTGCCAGACTTTGCAGAGAGTGTGTGTGTGCTCTGCCACCAGGGTTCAGGCACTGCTGCCTCAAAACCACCAGCCAAATTTGCCAGGATGCATCTGCAAGAGATGAGCATCAGGAACGCTCTGCAAAGCAGACCCAGCTAATTATAAAAGATGTAAAAGACAGATTGCTCAAAACCTCGCCTCCTGACAAGCGCCTGCAGCCGGGCAGGACTGACTGCTCCCTCTGGGCAGGAGGGACTCAGCTCCAGCTGCACCCCAAAGTCTGCACTCACAGGGACCAGTGTGACATAAGTGGCCTGTGAAGCTTAAAAAATGACTTCCCTTTAGGTAGACTCTCTTCTGGCTACTCACTTCCAAGCGAAGCACGGAATAAAACAAACCCACCATTTCGTTTTTCTTTATCGTAGCTTATAAACAACTTTGTACCTGGGAAATAAGATCATCCTTCCTCAAGCCTTGTAGCAAAAAAAAAAGTTGAATCAAATGCAGTAACATTAACACCGTCAGGATATTGTGCTTATTGAATATTTTATTCAAGGCAATGACTGATCCTGCTGCTGGGAAGTAGTTTGAGGAAAAACAGTGATATTCCTATTTTAATGCAGGGATTCCTTATTCCAGGCCAAAAATTACCCAGCGTTTCCTGGTGAGATTCCCAGCAAGTTATGCATTTTAAAATTTACAAACTGAAGCTCAAAGTTAACTGAACGTGTCAGTAGTTGAGAAATCCTCACTGGAGTCAAAGATGACTTGACTGTTTTGAATGTCCCAGCAGGATGGGTCTTCAACACAGTTGTGCTTCCGAGCGCCTGGGAACACAGCGGTTTGGTGTCTCCGCGCTTCAAAGACCCGACAGCACTTTTAGACCTATTCCATTTTTTCCTAAAAGCATTTTACTTCTTTGAAGAGGTGAACGCACTGAGTAAATCTACTTATTACAGCCCAGCTTGAGATTCCTACACAACGGAAGAAGAAGGGTTTAAGTTGTGAAATAACCTCGACCGATTCTGAAGCTTTAATGTAAAGACCTGGTTTTTTCACCATTACTTCTGATAAGCAAAAACACAGGCATCCTCCTTCCTGCTACAGCCTTTGATTTATTAAAATATAAAAGAATTTAAAAATTAACATCCCTCCACCTGTAACTATCCCAGCTGGGCTTTCATCCCATTTGGTTTGGAGGGGTTTTTTTTGTTGTGAATTTTTTAATCCGAGCAAAAGAATAAAAGAAGAAAGAAAAACTCCATGTCAAAAACTCAAATGTCAAGGAACATAAACACAAGGAAAATTCTCCTGAGTACTTTGAAGTGACTGAATGTACCTCTTCTGCTAGCTCTGTAGCTGGTCAGTTCCTGGTTCATTCATCTTGATGCATTTAGGACTCAAAATTGAAATGGAAATCACCAGGCGAGTCAATCACCTGCCATGTAGCACTTTTTATGGAAAGTGCATGTTTCATATTGTCCTAGAACTATTTTTTATTAGATACGTATTTTAAAAGATCAAGAACAAACCAAAGCCACAACAGCTTTCGCTTAAGACTACAAAGCCAAATTTTATCCTCTTTTATATAAACAGAGATGATTCTGTGGAGGTAAAGGAATTTGCACTTGCTTAGGCCACAGCTGAACCACGTGCATGACATTCATCAGGCTCCCAGACAATTCACTTCAGAGCAAGCTTTTTGGAGAGTACGATGGGGACACAACCCTTCCAAATGACTTATTGGCCAAGAAGGGGTATTAAGGTTGTGCTGAGGTACAGCTCCAATGTTCTCACTGGATATTACAAAACTCTCCCTGCTGAAAACACGCAGCTGAGCGCACTGTTTGGGAAGAGAAAAAAAGCCTTCCTTGTTGAACTTCTAGCTACCTACCTTCATGTCCTTTGGAAACACACCGAGAAATTAGAGCAGGGCTAGGACCAGGGAGGTCTGGCTTGTTCACCAGCACGTTGCCTCAGTTCCCCCTCCCATCCGCACAGATACATGAGAGGGGGTAATATCCAGCCTTGAAAAGCTGCTGACAACCCTCTGAGGAGAACCCTCCGAGGAGCTCCGTGCAGCTCTGCTTCCCATCCTGCCTGAACTCAGAAACCCAGTACCAAAAATGCAGTGTCACCAACAAGGCTCCTCGGCTGACAGTCTGCCAGCCTTAAAGGCAGACGTCACAACAACTGCTTCATTCTGCTTCTTGTACAGGGAGGGAACTCATTAATCAGAGTAGCAGGAAGAATTAGCTTTTCCAAAACCAGATGATAAAACGAGAAAAGAAACAGTCAGTTGCTGGCACATGAGCCTTTCTTTGGGCCTGAAGCAGGGATGATTGTGCTAAATAACAAAAGGACAGGCTGAAATTAGATATAGACTGCTATTCCAACTCAACTAACTCATCCTCACAGCACCAGAGTACTTGGAAATAACTCTAAAAGTTAGCTAATCACTCGACACCTCAGCACTACTCCAGTCATTTCTAAGAAAGATCGACTTAACTTATCCTTTAATGTCTCCCATAGAGATGATAATATGTTTTTCTCCACATAGTCAATCCCACTGCTTATAATCTCCTCTTTTGTTAGATATTTTCCTTCAACATCTAACCTAAATCTCTCTGCCGTGGTTTCAGGGGAAGAAGCAGAACCAAAACTGTATCGGAGAGTTCAAGTCGTAGAGAGGAAATTGGGATCGATAGTAAAGAAGTCAGAAGAATAATTAGCTTGATCTGTGAAGATCTGCAATAATCCAGCTTATGGGGAAAAAAAGAGAAAGCAACAGACTGCGAAGCACTAGGCTAGCAGGTCCACGGGCCACACGGCAACAAGATTCAGCAGAAATGAAGATGATGGAGAAAGAAGGGAGCACAACAGTGACCCTCTGAAACAACAAGATCTGAATGGCTGGCAGTAGAGGTCAGGAGGGAGGAGCATGAATCCATGACTCACTACACTGAAGGAAGCTCCCTCCAAGATATGCCCTCCCACCCCTTCCTGGATGGTCCTTTCTCTTGGGAGGCCAGCATGGACGGGGCTATTGGGAACTGGACCCAGAAGTATCTCAGCAAGGCACCCAACCTGCTCTCGTTCATCTCAGGCTGAGCCATCACCCACACAGGGGGAAGGTCCGCCCGGAGCCAAGGAGCGGCATGATCAGCCAGGAGCTGCCATCTGCGACACCACACCCCGCTGATGCAACCCGTGCTGGGAGCGGCTCCTTCACAGGAGCTCTGCCTCCCGCGGGCTGCGGCCGGGGAACCCACGGGGGAACCCACGCCGGGGGCGCTCCCCTGCCCTCAGCCCCGGGCGGAGGCGGTTGGAGTGGGGGTAGCCGCCCCTCTTTGCTGGGCCAGCGACGGGGGAGTCGGCTGCACTTGTCACCTCCAGCAAGGTCCGACGGGGCAGAGCAGACACACAAACATCCCCGCACACCCCTCCCTCGCCCTGGAGACACCGGAAACGCGGCCAGGCCCAGGCCCACCGGCCACCATTGTCCCCCAGGCACAAAGAGGGCTAGGGCGGGGCCAGGGCGTAGCCCCGCCTGATGGACAGCTCGTCCCGCCAATGAGCACACGTGCTCTGCGAGAGGACGGGACGACGGGCACCCCGCTTCGGCAGGTACCGGCAGGCTGCCCCCGCTGACAGACCGCCCCCCCAGCCAATGGGGTCGCCCCGCCTCTCCCAGCCGGCAGGCACCTCGGCGGCGGCGACGGCCGCTCCCCACCAGCGAGGGGCAGCGGCCCTCCGGCGGGGTGACAGGCAGCCGCCTCAACCAATCGCGGCGCGCTCAAACGCGGCGGCCCCGCCCCGGCGGCGGCCTGCGAGGACACAGAGCACGGNCCCCCGATGACAAAGGGATTGCGGGGCCCGCCGATGCTTCCCGCCCTCCCGGGACGCGCGGCCGCCCGCACTCACATTGTCTATGACGACGGGCTGGTTCGCTATCACGTCGTAAGACTCCATGGCGAGGAGCCGCCGCAGCCACCCGTCAGGGAGCAACAGCCCAGCCCTCGGCGGCGCATGCGCGGAAGGGCGGCGCGCAGCCGCCTGGGTGATGTATTCCTCCGGCCGCGGTGGCTGCTGGGAACTGTAGTTCGTAATCCGCGCAGTGCCTGGTGGGGCGGCGCGGCGGGAGCAGAGCATGCCGGGAAACGTAGTGCGGATAAAAGGAAATAGGGCTGCATCGCTGTGGCCTGGAAACGGCCTTTTGGGCCTGAAATCGGAGTGGGGCGGTGGGTGCTGTGTGTCCCGGGGATTAACTCTGCACTGGCACCAAAAAATACTGGGTTTCAGTTGGGCGATTACCAGTTTAATAGGTTTTTCTTTCCCCAATTTTTTGTTCTAATCAGAAAACAGAGAGAAAAGCAATCACGTCACCTTCTGCAGAGAAAATTCGTGACCAGTTAAAGTGTTCCACTCTCCTGTCTTTCCATGGCATCACCTCCAAAAACTAATGGTCATGACGCATCTGTTCTCTCAGTATTACCTGGTTTTCTGCCTTTTTGGGTTTCTTTTTCTAAGGCAGAAGTGTCAGCACAGGGAACACGTACGCCTGTGTTATACATTACATATATACTCAAATCCCCTGTTGTTTTCAATTTGCTGCGTGTCCTGATGACTGATAAAGATACTAAAATGATACATTTACATTGGCGGGGCTCGAAATTAGTGAAAATGCCCTTTTCTGTTGCTTGGCGCCCATGAGGGTGGGTCTCGCACCCTTCATGCAGACACGAAGTCTTTTCTTGCCTGGTTTCTGCCTCTAGCCCAAGCAGATTGTCTCATCTCAGATATTCACCACTCACCCAGTGTAAAAGAGAGGGTTTTTTTGTACAACAGGATGGACTCATCACGTGTCTTAAGGGCTGTATGAAGCCAACACAGCATTTCACACCTGACTCTGCTACGTTCACCCTCTTGGTTGACTGTAATCGACAGAAAATTGTCACCAAAGTAGTATCACTGTAATGGGACAAGTGTTGGTTGTGAGAGGCAGTGACCCGTGAGAATACCAGCTGCTCATCTCCTTTCCCAATGGATAGTCATTAACACAGAATCCCAGAATGTTATGGGTTGGAAGGGACCTCTGGAGATCATCTGTCCAACCCCCTGCCAAAGCAGGGCCACCCAGAGCAGGTCCCACAGGAACGTGTCCAGGTGGGGTCTGAATGTCTCCAGAGAAGGAGACTCCACCACCTCTCTGGGCAGCCTCTGCCAGGGCTCTGACACCCTCACAGGGAAGAACTTCCTCCTCATGTTGAGATGGAACTTTTTCTGTTCCACTTTGTGCCCATTCCCTCTTGTCCTGTCACTGGGCACCACTGGAAAAAGCCTGGCCCCATCCTCCTGACACCCACCCTTGAAGTATTTCTAGGTGTTGATCAGATCCCCCCTCAGCCTTCTCTTCTCCAGACTAAAAAGACCCAAGTCCCTCAGCCTTTCCTCATCACAGAGATGCTCCAGGCTCCATTTGTCTAATTGTCAGCTTCTTGACTGTCTGTGATCTCCTAAAAGGTATGTTGCAAACATCTGAGTTTAGAATAAACTCTCAGCTATTTAAATAAGAAATGTAGCAAGCAGGAGCACTTGTCCTGTTCTGTCAGCACTCTACAGCTCATTTTTTTATTCTCTGTGCTGATTAAAAAGCAGGATGCTGCTCTAGCAAAGATATTTAAGACTATTGTGAGTTGCACGCCAGCTCACATGTACGTACGAGGGTTTGCAGGACCTCAGATGTAGCTTGGGAAGGAGCCAGACCTCCAATGTGCTTAGGATGCAGGGATAAGGCAGCCCTTGAACTTCACCAACTTTGTTTTGCTTCTCAGCTGCTTCTGATGTACCTACAAACACAGAAAGGCGCATGGGGAGAATAAAGGAGCTGTGAGGACTGGAGAAGGGGTAAAGATAGCTGCGACAAAAGTTGTAAGAGCAGTAGTGAAGGAGATAGATAAGGCTGTTTGCTGGCCACGTCTCAGAGCACAGCCCTGGTCCCACAGAAGCACAGAGTGAGGAGGAGCAGGGAGCAGAGCGCCGAGCCTCATACCCAGCCCTACTGTGTGGACAGGTGAAGTCCGACAGAAGCACCTCCTGAATCGCTGCCATTTACAGCCTCCCTGCTTCAACTAACACTCACACAGTCTGGAGCGCTGAGGCTCGGGGCGGCTGCGGCCTGGGAGCTGTCCCAGGCTGGGCCTTGCCCTGCCCTCAGCCCTCTGGGCCACCCGGGGCCAGGGCAAACACCCGCCAGGCCCCGCTCAGGCCTCCCGCCCGCCTGGGCGCTGCCCGGGCCTCTCACCGCCCCCGAGGCGGCCCCGCGGGGTCCCCTCCTCTTCTCTCAGGCCCAACCCGGTGCCGGTAACTCTCCTGTCCCCCCGCCCCAGCTCCGCCGTCGGTAGCGGCTCCTCACCCCTCTCCCCTCAGCGAGGGGACGGCTCCCGCCACCGCCGCTAGAGGGCGCTGTGGCGGCGCGGCGTGGAGAGGGGCGGGAAGAGGCGCGGCCGCACCCCCGCGCCGCGGGTCGCCATTGGCGG
>VXBJ01003322.1:184828-209115 GCA_013400055.1 Nycticryphes semicollaris | reverse complement strand
AGGATGTATTCGGGCTTCCGGGGTGATTTGGAGCTCCCCGGAGTTGAGGGGTGGCTGGGGGGCAGGTGATGGGGAAAGGGAAGGTGCGTGTCTCAGCGGAGGGGTTCCCACAGGAGGGTGAGCGGCAGGAGTTTCCCTTCCTGGACAGGAGGCACGAACTCTGTCTTCTGGCCCAGAGCTTGGGGTTCGAGTACGGCCAGCACTGACTGGAGCGAATCTCCCTTCCAGCCGGCTGCCTGCCGTGCACGTAGCCGTGAAACCCACGGGGCAGAGCCAGCTTCTCTTGCCCTCGCCACGTTGTTATCGCCGGCTGCGAATCTGCTGGTTACTGTCTCTGCTGACACAGTGTCTGACACCAGCAACAGCAGTTGTTTATGTGGGAGAGTGGCACGAAGGAAGTACTCAGATGTTTAGCTGTCGGGATAAGTGTCTAGCCCTGTGCAAAGAGGAGCTCCTTTTGCTTTTCACTGTCACTTTGCTGCTCAACCCCCTCTTCCGGACCGAAGGAACACGATCAGGTTACCCCTGAGTGGTGATGGGCCAGACATTGACAAGTCCCTACTCAGGCACTTGGAAAAACTTTAGTAAATGCTCAATTTCTTTATTTACAGTTCATTTTAACCTCTGTGTCTCTTTCTGGTTGAGTCCTGAGCAGCAGCAGAATAGCATCCTCCCCGTGTTCTGCCCTGGTAGCCAAGCTATTGCTGTTGTCTTCCAAAGAGGTGTTGGTTTTTATGCAGTTCTAGCAAGACATATGTGTCTGTTAGCCCTTGGTGCTTAGGCAGTTTTGTAAACTGGCGCAGTGGGTCCAGAGAAGATGTTGGAAATCTCAAAATGCAAACAATTTCTTAATAATCTCTGTGGGTCAGTGCTGCGGTGCTTGGGTGGTGGTCTGTTTGGTCAGTCTGTTTTTACACCTATTCCTAATCTTAGATATTCAAGCTTGATGACTTTCCAGTCACCCTGATTTGGGACTCAGCACTTCTTTTCTGTCAACAGCTTAAAAAGGTAGTGACAAGAGTGACACACGGTTTGTGTGAGATGGAGGGAGATGCAGGTTTATAAAGGAGAATGGCAAAGACCCTTGTTTGGGGGGAAATCTTGCTGCTTGTTTGCTTAAGGGGTTGACTAGGGCTTCACTGCAATTGGAACTCAAACACTAGGAAGACTGCTGTTGGCAGCGATGGTCGGTTGCAAGCGAGAAGTAATGTGAAGGCCTGTTTGTCTTCTCTACTTTTCAGTAGAACTTAACAGTTCTTCTGACTGTCAGCTCAGCCATCAGCAAGAGCCGAGAGCTTTGCTTGTAGAAATAGAATCACAGAAGGGTTAGAGTTGGAAGGGACCTTCAAGATCATGGAGTTCCAACCCCCTGCCCTGGGCAGGGACACCTCCCACCAGACCAGGTTGCTCCAAGCCCCATCCAGCCTGGCCTTGAACCCCTCCAGGGATGGGGCAGCCACAGCTTCTCTGGGCAACCTCTTCCAGGCTCTCACCACCCTCACACCAAACAAGTTCTTTCTGGTATCTCATCTAAATCTCCCCTCTTTCAGTTTAAAACCATTACCCCTTGTCCTATGGCTCCACTCCCTGATCAAGAGTCCCTCCCCATCTCTCCTGTAGCCCCTTCAGGTACTGGAAGGCCGTTAGAAGGTCTCCCTGGAGCCTTCTCTTCTCCAGGCTGAACACCCCCAGCTCTCTCAGCCTGTCCTCACAGCAGAGCTGCTCCAGCCCTCGGAGCATCTTCATGGCCCTCTGCTGGACCTTTTCCAGCAGGTCCTTGTCCTTCCTGTGCTGAGGACTCCAGAGCTGGACACAGGACTCCAGGTGGGGTCTCACCAGAGCAGAACAGAGGGGTAGAATCACCTCCCATGACCTGCAGAGGTGAACTTGTTACTGCTGTCCCGTGCAGGAGATTTTTGTGCGAGGTCTAAGCTGACGTGGTGCCTGCTCTGCCTTTGACAGCGATGTTGAGGGTTGGTTTTGTTCAAGGCTGGTAGAGTGACTTCTGCCACCTCTTGCTCTCCACGAGGCTGTACTGCTCTGCCTGGGCTGCCAGCTATTAGTTGCTTTAAGTTAAGAAAGGAATTTGCTGAACAAGGAGCAATACTGTGACACTAATCAGCTTTTAATTACACATATCAGTGTCTCTGTGGTTAACAGCAATTTTATTTTGTTCAGGGAGCTGAAGCTATATTCTTGGGCTTTCATGGCAGAGCAGATCCTTACTTTCTAACATTGGAGAATCTGCAGCACCACGTGCCTATGAAATGAAGGGATTTAGTCGTTTTGATCATTTCCTGGAACTAGGCTTTTTGGGTTTTTGTTTTTTAAATGCTCTTTCCATATTGTGGGAGAGCATTCGTGATTGCAGTCGGAACTCCCCGGAAGAGTTCCTGGCTGTATGTATAAAGGCTGTGCACTGAGAAGGAGTTTCTCTGTGTTCATATCTGCTTTTATTTTTAAAGTGTGGTTGTGTATCTCCAAGTGAAATATTTTGATGCATAGAATTGCTGGTGAGAAAAGTAAATTTGTACTTCCCTTTGCGGTAGATTTCGAAACGGGCAGAATTCAGGCTGGACTGTTGGTTTTTCATCACCTGGCTCAAATTTAGGCCCAAAAACCAGCGTGCTGACCTGTGGTCTGCAGCCACCTGGGGGTCACGGACTTCCTTCTGCAGGGTTGTCAAAAGGTAGCTGTGAAAAGCAGTCTTCTTGTCAGCTGCTGGGAAGCGGCTACAGACAATCCATTAAGGACTTTCCTGGGTGAATGGATTGGGAATTTTGATGTTTTTCCCTGCTGGGGAGCTGTTTCTTCCCTGCCTCCAGATTTCTCCTTCCACAGAAACTTCAGAGAGCGCTCTTAACACCAGTCAAAAGAAGTCTCCTGGGTGCAGATGCAAATACCGGGTTTCCCCCGAGGCTGCCCTTCTTGCTCCTGAATGAGCTCCATGAATAGAGAACGCAACAAATTTGTGCTGTACCTCTGGCTTTGAAGTCGGGGCTCTTCCTAATAAAATCCTCCAACGCTTCCAGCTCTTTGTGGGAACGCGTGTGCTTGATGTGTAGATTGTGATAGAAGGTCTCGAACCCTGCAACAGCGGCTGTGGGCGGGAGGATGCACCGCAGCAGGCTTAGCGTGGCAGAGAAACCTGCTCCCGAAACTGGATAAAACCCTGTGCTGAGGAGCCTTTGCTGAGTGTTATTGCCGTGGGTAGGTTACTAGCTGTGCTCCAGGTAGCTGGTTTGAAGCTAATTCTGGGCAGGACAGAGCTTGGTTCCCCCAGAACGGCTGGTGCCGCGTTGTCATGGTCTCAGCTGAATTGACCAAAGCCAGAATGACAGAGAGTCCTTCCTCCCTTACCCTCCCAAAAAGAGAAGAGAGGAAGAGATAAGGAGATTTAGAAGTTCAGACTGAACTAAACTATTTTAATGAAGTGTTAATATTAAAATAAAAAAGAAAATAATGAAAATAGATACCATATATACACAACTGTATCAGGCTCCCAGGATGATGTCACGTCCCAGACTGGACTCGGTGACGAATGGGAACTGGGTTCCAGCCCTGGAGTCAGAAACACACGGATCAGGATCAAAGGTAGATGAACAGACATCTCAAAGGTTGGCCCACGAAGAAAAGAGCACTGACCCTTTGATCCCTCAGCTGTTATAATGATCGTGGGGTGGATGGGATGGAATACCCCTGTTGGTCAGGTCTTGGTCACCTGTCCCATCTGCTCCTCCCTGTGGGTGTGACCTCTACATTTTTTCCATTTCCAACCTTCCAATGGGGCAAATAACGAAATTTGCTGCTTTTGGTTGTTACAGCACTAAGTGTAAGCAGGAGCCTCTCTGCATCCTGTTCCTTGGCGTGAAGGACAAACATTGCTCTCCCCACTCTGAGAACACGCGGTTCTCTCCACGCTTCGCTGTTAAATTCAGAGAGCTGGAAGGGGCCTGGTTAAGATGTAAAAATACTGAATGGGAAACTGGTTCTCTTTAACTCCAAAGTGGGACGTGGGTAGCCGGGTGCTGGGGGTCCCTGGGGAGGCTTGGCCTTTGGAGAGAAGCGCGGGGTTGCCGGCAGGAGCGAGGGAGAGGCGTCTGGCTCATCTGGTGTGGTCTAGGCAGGGTTTCTCCTTGCCTGCAGCAGACCTCACAAACGGGTTTGAGTGGCCCTGGGGAGGAACATCACAGTCCTGAAAACAGGCACTCTAAGGGTTTGTCTTGCATCTCGTCTGTGCCAAAGTGCCCGTGCCAGCAGTGTTCCAGTGCGGGTCGTTTGACTTCTAAGGTGTTATTAAACCCAGTTTGGAAGCAGGTTTTGTGCTTGTGGGAGATGCTTGTTGCTTAGCAGGTCTTCTCCCTTCATTGCAAACCCTACACATCTGCTCTGACCCCTTGCTAATCTTGCTCTTGTTTAGTGGTGAGCATATTGATCTCCCTCACTCTGCTGCTACTGTCCACTGCCAGCCCTTGGGGAGGGGGTGATTGACTCTCATGGCTAGAATTGCTTCCATCACCACGGATCCAGGAGTTACTGCTGTGAGGAGCCTGAGCACTGTCTGGTTGTGCCACACTGCGAATGGGCAGCTATGGCAGAGATCTCCAGCATGACCTGATGCTGGTGAGGAGGACTGGAGAGGCAGGTGGAGACGTGGTGTGTCGGGGAGACTTGTTTTTTCTGAGTGTTTCAATCTGTTGCGTGACCTGAAGAATGGATTTTTCCAGGCTGCCACTGGAAACTCTCCAGTGTCAGGAAGGAGGGTCAAACTCTCCTTCATCCCCGGGTCTGACATGTGTTCCTCATGCTTGCTCCCTAGTTTGCTTTTTAAGCTGGCAAAGATGATGCCTGTCATACGAGGAGGTTGTGTAATTCTGACTTAGCCCTTGCCAATGGACCTGAGTGCCATTATGGGGTGGGGTGGGATGCTCACCCCCTCTGTCCTGCCCCAGTATCCTGGGCTGCATCCTTGACTGATGGGAAGCTGGAGATAGCCTGGAGCCACCGTGGTGGCTTTATGTGACTTGAAAGGAAGGAAACTGTCCCTGGAAAACTCACTCATGCCAGTCCCAGCTCTGCTTTTTGTTTTTCTTGCTGTAGTAGGAGGAAGGCAGCACAGCACACTTGTAGAGAGAGCCCAAACGCCTTTTAATAATATAAGCTGATATATTATTTGTACAGACTTGCTAAGCTTGGACAGCAGGAGGTGGATCTCAAGTAGTCTATCACTGCCGTTAGAAATCTGTGTATTTAGGTGCCTTCTGGAAACAACAGGAAACCTGCTCTCATGGCACTGTTTTCCTGGTGCAGGTGATAAATTCAGGGAGTGTCCCCCTCCCCCCCCCATGCATGAACTCCTCAGAGCTCACCCTGGAAAGCATCTTCTTCCAGGTGCTTTGCATGTCAGTTCAGCTGGGTGCTGGCCTCTTGCCCAAGCGATGAGACACCAGCAAGGGTTGGATCCATCTGTCCAGCCATGGTGACTGCTGCTCTGGAACATCTCCCATGGAGATACCCAGGTGCTGAAGCTCTGTGGTGAAGCTGATGCAGACTTCACAGAATGCTGTGGGGTTGGAAGGGACCTCTGGAGATCATCTAGTCCAACCCCCTGCCAAAGCAGGGCCACCCAGAGCAGGTCCCACAGGAACGTGTCCAGGTGGGGTTTGAGTGTCTCCAGAGAAGGAGACTCCACCACCTCTCTGGGCAGCCTCTGCCAGGGCTCTGCCACCCTCACAGGGAAGAAATTCCTCCTCATGTTGAGATGGAACTTCTTCTGTTCCACTTTGTGCCCATTCCCTCTTGTCCTGTCACTGGCCACCACTGAGAAAAGCCTGGCCCCATCCTCCTGACACCCACCCTTGAAGTATTTCTAGGTGTTGATCAGATCCCCCCTCAGCCTTCTCTTCTCCAGACTAAAAAGACCCAAGTCCCTCAGCCTTTCCTCATCAGAGAGGTTCTCCAGGTCCCTCATGGTCTCTGTAGCCCTAAAGTTACCTTCTAGCAATGTGACTGTTTTGCAATGCCAGTGACCCCAGCTTTGGAAAAACTCGTTTTCTCAATAATCTCTCCTAAATGAACCTCAGGAAGTTGCCGTACTCGGTGAATGTGGTCTAGGGATAACTGTGCAAGCTCAAGGTTAAACCTCTTCTGCACTGAGTGCCTGGTTTCTGAAGCCAAAGGGTGTTACTCCAACTTTACTACCAGCAACCTGAGGACTGAAATGCTTGTCAGAGTTTCCTCTGTGCTGCCTTGGAGCATCTCTCTCACCTGGTACTCCAAGAAGGTTGCTGGCCTTAAGTGGGATAATTACAATTAAACGTTGCTGTTTGATCACCCCAGAACTTCCTTGGTAAGGCAAGGTATGAATCTCTGGGTGTGGAGCTCAAACACTTCCACGGGCACGGAGCAGTTGGTGGTGGACTGGCATCCTGGGTGCTGGGAAGGTATTTCTTGCCAAGTCTGCCAGCGTTTGATAGAAGGCAGCGGTGATTTAGTCGGGGTACACAACTGAGGTGCTCGAGCACTTTGTGTGGCGTGAGTAATGACGATACACAAACCCCCAGGGAAGCCCAGACATGCCCTGCAACCTGCCACTGATAGAGTCAGGGTCTGAACAGGCAACACAGGTGAGGGGAATGAGTGTGTAATACGTGGTTTCGATGAAGGGGGTCGTCTTAGTTTGGATTTTCTGGTTTGCAGCAGTTGAAAGTATTTTACTTGGGAAAAAAAGTGAATTTAGGAGGCAGGAACCACAGAATCACAGAATCTCAGGGATTGGAAGGGACCTGGAAAGATCATGGAGTCCAATCCCCCTGCCGGAGCAGGAACACCCAGAGCAGGTCCCACAGGAACGTGTCCAGGTGGGGTTTGAATGTCTCCAGAGAAGGATACGGTTAAAGAGCTGCTCAGGCTATTCCCTAAGTGCTTGTGGTAGGTGAGTTGATGTCTTGTCTGCACTGACTTTTTAGTGATGGTATTTTAAGGAACCCGTTCTGAGTTCTGGTACTAATTTTCCCGAATCAATGTTTTTCTCCTCCCCTACTTTTAACCGTGGTGTTTATGTTCAGAAGTATGGATTACTCTCCTCGAAACTTAGCCATTTCAAATTCTGCTTTGAGGAATAGCATCAGGTTTGTTTTGGTTTAGGTTTTGTTTTTTTTTTTTTTGTTTTTTTTTTAATTGAGGTATGTGCCTCTGGACTGAATTAAGAGCTTGCCGTGCAGTTACAGCTATTGGTCTTCTACTGGTACAGTTTTCTTTGTGCTTTGTGGAAGTTTTAATATGATTTTCCAGAGTTTTTTTTATGCTTTTAACGTTAAAAACATTTTAGTATGTTGCATGCATGCACTTTGCCTTCTTGTGCTCGAAGCCTTTGGGACTTAACCCAACCTTTCTCCTCAATGATTTTATTTATTTATTTGGTTTTTTTTAGAAGTGACTCAAACATGCTCACTTCATTTTTGTCACTAGTCGTGTTTTAAAGCAGGTCTTTATACGGCCCTTTGTAGCACCTGTGGAGACTTCCCTTTTGTCTTGGATAAACCAATTTACCTAAGAATCTTTCTGGTTTTCATGCAGGTTGGGAGGACCTGATCCTCTGGACTACGTTAGCATGTACAGAAACCTGGGGAACCCGGCGCTGAACGTCCCTGAGCACTGGCACTACATCAGCTTTGGGTTAAGTGACTTGTACGGAGACAACAGAGTGCACGAGTAAGTGTCCTTGAAGTTCTGTTACTGTGTGATGTGGTTTGTGTTACCTTTTGGGGCAACTGTAGGTAAACCCCTGTCCTGCTGTTCTTATTATTTGAACAGCTGGATTCCTGCTGAGCCTCCCCGAGCCTTGGTCTCACAAAGGGTGACGTGTGCCTGTTCTTGGATGTGCAAGAATTACTGTGTTCCCCTCTGCAGGCTTTGAATGCAATATATTTCTTTGTTAATGTTAAATCGAGTAACTTCTCTGTTTTGTTTGTTTGTTTTTTTTTTTTTAAACTGGTTGGGAAACATTTTTAAGTGAATATCTTGTTGTGTGTTTCACTCTTGGTAGTCTGTTACGGTCATATGCTCAAATCCTGACCCCTCCCTGTGTGTGTTAACTGCCTTCCTCTGGAAAACTGCTGTAAGGGCATTTTCCCTGTTGCTGGCACAGCAGTGTTACTGTCAGCGGATGCCACCCCAGTGGCTGCTGTATAATTGCCAATCTGTGTAACAGAAGCATAAAATTCTAGTTGTTTGTCTGTCTTTTCTCCAATAATTAAATATTTCAGCTTGTTGGTATGGATAGTCTTTAGCAGGCATTTTGTATTAGACCAGGCAGGCAGTGTGATCTAAGCTTACTCCTATTTTTCTTTTACTGACCTTGTTTGTTAACTCCAGTTAAAGCCAGTAGCAGTAGCCAAGCCGTTGTGACCTTCAGGCTGTGGACACGGCCTTTTCAGTAGCCAGAAATGGCAGGTTTCTGCCGTTTGCTGTTCAGTGAAACTGTCTTTGTGCTGTTTTATAGTTGCAGGATATATGTGCTTGATGAATGGTGCAGCAAAGTTGGTTCACCCAGGCTTTCCCTCTTTTGTTTGTCTCGGGTAAGATTCAGCCACCGGGTTGTTCTTTTTTTTCACCCCGGCGTTTCTTTTGGGACAGAAGCACTCAGGGTGTTTCTTCAGCCTTACCCACGTCCTTAAGCCAGTTTCTCATGTTTGTGGTTACAGAATGTTTTTTCAGAAGAGAAGTCTCTTAAAACTGGAGTTTATGCAGGATGCTCGTGTCACAGAGAACTGCCTGGGGCGTTTAACCCCAACGCATCTACTAGCAGCAAAACCCAGTCATTAGTTGCTGGGGCAGAGGAAAGGTCAAGCAAGTGAAAGAAATGGAAGAGAAAGGAAGTTAAAGGCTTCCTTCCCTCACTTCTGCAAGAGACCATACCATGGTCATGGAAGGCCTTCATGTTGTGCCTTTGTTCTTCGTTATGCCCAGAGAAGCTGTGGCTGCCCCATCCCTGGAGGGGTTCAAGGCCAGGCTGGATGGGGCTTGGAGGGACCTGGTCTGGTGGGAGGTGTCCCTGCTCAGGGCAGGGGATTGGAACTGGATGGTCTTTAAAGTCCCTTCCAACTCTAACCGTTCTATGATTCTCAGATCCTGACATTTCATCTTTGCCACTGAAAATCTGAGGTTGCTAAGATTAGGTGACCTGTGTTTGCCCACCTTGTTTTGATGGGACTCATTCTGGACAGAGTAAATGCTGACTTCTGTTTTGATGACTTGTCAGCCTGAGGTTGGTGAGACTGTTCTCTTGGTGGGACTCTCTTCCTGATGGTTTCTGTTGAGAGCAGGCGGTGGACATGAGGGTCTCAGCTGAACACATGAAGGGTGATGTGTTTTTATGATGAAGCAGCAAATTACGCAAGGGCAGAGCTTCCTTGGCTCTGACACATGCTCTGGCTTCTCACTCCCAGAACCTGTCTGCCAGACCAAAAACTACTCTTGTTCCTTTGTGGTGAAAAACTTGGGGGTGAAGGAGTGAAAGTATCACGCAGGTGGAATGTCACAACTTTAAATAACTTCCTGACATGAAACCTTTCAACTCTTCGTACTGTCATATGGTTTGGTCTGGAAATTGGGATTGAGATAGTGGGATATGCCTTTTGCTGGTTGTAAGACACAAGAATTAAACCCCCATCTCCAGACATAGGCTGTAGGCAATTTCCAAGGTCTGCTGAGTGAAGCAGGAGCAAAGTCCCTGAGTGTCCCACGTGTCCTTGAGGCTGGGAGGAGGCTCAGAGAGCCGGTGTGCCTCGGTGCCGGAGGCTGCTGCAGCTGGGCAGTACAAGCAAGTAGCGAGCCCTCGCTGCGTCGCTGCTTTGGGGATGTTGGCCACAGCCTGCACGGATCCATCAAAGTGATTTCCATGCCCTGGGTTCATGTGCACGTTTCCCTTCTCTCTGTGTGGCTGGAACAGTGTTCCTGGCTCTAGAGCAGGGTGTCCCTGCGTGGCTCACCCTGAGATGCTCAGCTGTCTGCGGCCTGGCGCCTGTATTTGGCCTCATTCTTGAAGGTACAAAACTTAAACCTACGTGTGCTGTCGAGAAGGCTGGCTCTCTGCCTTTGTGGGAAGTCCTCTTGACGTACAAATATGCACGTGGTAGAGCTGTCAAAACCTACACGTAGCTTAAACGCTGAACCTGAAGTTATCACCTGGTAGGCGAGCACCGTAGACAGGCAGAGAGAAGATTTTCAAAGGAGCTCAGCACCCACCATCAATTCTTGCTCCCAACAGCAGTTACTGTTTGCTAAGTACTCTTGGAAGACCACCACCACGTGAAATACACATTATCAAGCCAGCACTGGGTGCTCATTGCAGGAGTGCAGTGATTTTGGGTTGTTTTGTTTTTTCCCTGCGATTTCTACCGGTTCTTGTTCTCCATCGGGGAATTTAATAAAGCCTATTTTGAAGAAAATGAGTATCAGTATCTTTACTGCTTGGAGGACTGTGGGATTCTGCTGACCCAGGTGAAGTGTGTTGTTGACACAGGGGATTTTGAACTCTGCTCAGTTGGCCTGGCCTCTGGAGACGGGAGTTGGTTTGATGCAAAGACGTGGAGGTGGATCCGCTTGCGTCAGCCGGAGAGGCTCCTATCTTGGTGATGTGCTTCCATGACATTGCGTCCTTCGTCCTTCAGAAGGGCTGGGACAATACACTGCCAAAGGTCTTTTTGGTCTCATGACTTTGGGTAATGCATAGCTCATTTCTCATGGACCTCTTTTTTTGATAATACAGTGCAATCTAGACCAATTATAATGCGGTATTAAATGAAAAGGACTTTTTGATTTGAGTGAACCAGAGCTGAATTGGAGGCCCCTGTATTTTTATTTATAGTGGAATAGCAAACAGATGTAGCAAGTAACGTGGAAATGTTGACTTTAATTTATATTTTTTAATAAGAACCTGAAAAGTCTGAAGTGGAGTCTGTGCCTCCTTGTTGACAGATTTATTTTCAGTTAAAGCAGCACTATTTCCTGCTCTGCTTAAATATCAGCTATTCTCTGCTTACAGAACTGGTCTGGTTTTAAGAGTCCGCGGAATAAGATGGAAGAAATCTAAGAATTTCAAACGGCGAAACCTTTTTCATTTAAAAGTGCTCAGTGTTTCATGGTATAATGGCAACCATGACACCAGCTGTGCTGGGCTGATCGCTCTAAAAATCCTAAATCATGACGTCATGACAGCGTTAGGGAACCACAGGCCTTTCAGTGGGATTTCACGCCAAACTCCTTGCATGGAAATAAGTCTCTCCAGTCAAGGGTGTTGCACAACTTGAGTGGCAGCTGAAATTCTTCCGAGATGCTTTTTGCAAGTTAATTCTCTGGTTTTTAACTTTTTCTGTCTACTTTAAAATCAAAACTGATGTGTAACTTCTTGAATCCGTTCAGCAGGGGTAGAGCAGAGCCTGTTTTTTGGACTGTACTTGCATTTTAAAAGGAAAGACTGTGTCCCGCAGCGGTGAGTGCGTGTGTAGCCTGTGAGCAGGCTGCAGGGAGCTTCTGGCTGGTGTGGCTGTGAGAGAGGAGACAGGTCCTAATCCCTTTTCCACCCCTTGCTGGCAGCTAATGCCTCACNTTCTCCAGACTAAAAAGACCCAAGTCCCTCAGCCTTTCCTCATCACAGAGATGCTCCAGGCCCCTCATCATCTCTGTAGCCTCTGCTGTCCCCTCTCCAGCAGTTCCCTGTCCTTCCTGAACTGGATCCAGTGCTCTGGATGGGTCATCCCTAGGGCAGAACAGAGGGGGAAGATGACCTCCCTCCACCTGCTGGTCACACTCTTCTTGATGCCCCCTAGGATTCCATTAGCCTTCTTGCCCACAAATCAACAGCAGGGAAGGTGTCCCCATGCATCCGTGCAGAGCACAGTGCCTTGGTTGGCAATTGCAGATTCATGCTCCGATGCCAGGCCGTCAGCGTGGCCAGGGCACAGGCACCTGATCCTTTCCTGTGGTCTCCAGGTATGATGGTGACTTCTGCCTACATGGAGAAGGGGTGCCCAAAGAAGGCAGCATCAGCGAGTGTCGCTAGACTCGGGCTGCCTCTGTGGCAGTGCCAGCTTGTGTCACCAGACTGACCTGTGTCTCCAGTCCCTTGTGAGGCTGAATCTCCAATTATCTGTTCGTGTAGTTTGAGCGCTTGCCCGTTTTTAAGTAGTGCATGGGGAAGGAGAACCGTGATGCGATAGAGCTCCTGACAACCTTGAATAGTCTTATTTGTATTAAAATTGGAAGGTTGTAATTCAGAGCCACAATAGACAGCAAAACTTAAATTGTGGCTGGGCTAAGAGATAAGGTTGGTATTTGTGGCCTTCCCACATCCTGAGAAGAATCATGCCAACTGTGATTTGATGTTTAGTTTTTTATGCAAATTGCAGTAATTGGGTTTCCTGATCTACACAAACTTCATATTGACAAAGGTGGTGTCTTTTGTTTTGGTTCGGGGTTGATGGGTGGGTTTTTTTGGTGGGTTGTTTTGTTTTGGGGTTAGTGGGGTTTTTTTGTTCTTTTTTTTTTTTTTTTTAATTATTTTATTTTTTTTCCTGCTGGCAGCTATCCAGGAGCCAAAACATCCCCATTTACATAAAACCAAAGAGATTACAGCTGCCTTCATCTCTAATACAGATGCAGGGTACCACCCGCCGAGACAACAGGTTCCAACTTGCTGTGGTCCTTTTGATTTGCAGCTACTTACCATTTGGATCCGGAGGGAGAGCGGTGCATGCCGGGGCTAACGTGTTGTCTCTGTGGGTGGTGGCCTCCCTATTAAAGGTGAGGGTAAGCATGAGCCTTTCAAGGTCTCCCAGTCCAGCTTGTGTTCTGCCTGCCTTGTATAGATCCTCTGAATGACCTTAACTTGTCAAAGGGCAAGGATGCTTGTTAGAGCCCGGAGGAAGAAAAAGGAGCGCAAAACTGGATCAGGTAACAAATAGCAAGGCTTGCAGAGGGGTGGATGTTTTCTGGAAGGCTTTTTCCGAGTGTGAAAGGGCTTTGAAAAGAGTATTTAGAAAATAGCCTGAAAGTTGGAACGAGCACTCTCTTTCTTTTGAGTGCGTGCTTGGCTTCTCCTTTGAGCCTGCATGAATGTAGGATGGAGTGGTGCTGACAGCTGTCACTTTTGTGGCCTCTTAGTTCTGTAGCCTTTCATAAATTTAAAAGCACACTGCCCTCAACTTGCCAGCCTTTGCCTTAAATTTTGGTATTTAATGGGTCCCTAAGTGCTTTATAAGCCACATGCCTCAAGCATGGCTGAAATACTACACCAAGCTGCAAGGTGACAGTGAACGCTTTTAAAACGGTGGAGACTGACTCTGCCCTTCTTTGTTTTCATCAAAAAGCAATAAAATAAAGGCCCTTTGGGAAGGCAGTAAATTAGAGAGGGGTGGTGTTAGTTGTGGGTCCATATTTCAGATAAGATTGTGAAATAGCATGTCTGTCTTGGAGAGATGTTCATCTGTCTTGGAGAGATGAAAGATCAAGGCCAGGTTGGATGGGACTTTGAGCAACCTGGTCTAATGGAAGGTGTTCCTGCCCAGGGCAGGGAGATTGGAACTCGGTGATCTTTAAGGTTCCTTCCAACCCAAACCATTCTATGATTCTATGAAAACAGTTTAGTTTTGTGAGCTGAGCCTGAAATTAAAGAAAAATTATTAAAACCCCAAGGTTTTCTTCTACCTTTCATGGTGTCGGTTTCTTTTGAGTGTTCAAATGCTCCCGTCATCCTCAGTTTGTTTCACTGGGCTGAACCCTTCTCGCTGAAAGGGTTGTGAAGCCTTGGACTGGGCTGCCCAGGGCAGGGGTTGAGGCCCCATCCCTGGAGGGATCGAAAAGCCGGGTTGACCTAGTGCTGAGAGACATGGGTTAGTGATGGGTTTTATCAGAGTGAGGTTGGTGGTTGGACTCGATGATCTGGAAGGTCCCTTCCAACCTGGAATATTCCATGATTCTATTAGTCCTGAAGTCAAAGGACACCTGCTGTGTCGGGGCTGGTAGCTTGGTAGCAATTTGAGCACGTGGAATAGGGAAGTGGTGCTGAGTTTTGGGGGACACATCCTGAAGATGAGGATCAGCAAATAGTGATTCTGCTCCTGGGTCAGACTTCTCTGAGGTGTGACTCTGATGGGTTGGTTGTGGGAAACAGCCACCACAGCAAAGAAATTCTGGAGACTTATGGTGTCTGAAGAGCTTCTTTCAGGTCTCCATTTCTTCCTGCTTCGTGTTGCCACAGCTTTATCTGTGGAAATTGAGCTCTAGCCAGCGCACTGAAGAAATACTTCTTCTATGTACTGTTGCTGGAGGTGGAACATCTGCCCCAGCTAAAAGGAATGACGTGGAAGAGGATATTGGGAAGAGGAATCAGTTACAAGAGCATGTACTGGGAGGGGGAGAGTCCGAGGTGGGCACCAAAGTCTCAACTTCCTTTTTCTTCCTGGGTCTCTTGTTTGTCTGTCCCAGATTGACCCCAAATGTAACGGTTATTTTTCAAGTTGGTCTTTTTTCAGAGGGAGAGGGGAGAGGAAATTTCATGACCAAATGGGTAGGGAGAGGCCAAAGAATTAGAGAGTTCTGTGACAAAAAGTATCTCCTTTTAATAGTACCTTATTTGAGAACCCATCCGATTTGAAAAGAGCAGTTTAGTTGCAGGGGGACAATAAGATTTGGGGTTTTATAATGGTTTTGGCTTGTGCTTGGAATTTTTTTTGATGTCTATAAAGATATGAGTTAGGCTGAGCTTTTCCCAAAATGAGGGTACTCTTAGCAAGTCCTACCTGTGTGGATTCTCTGGTGTCTAGAAATACGGTTGTGCTTCTACTGAAACGTGCTTACTGGCAGTACCTATGGATCCTTCTCTTCTGCCTGGCTGTTTGTTTCTGCCCCCTTTGTGGAAACGTGCTATTTGGGGACAACTCTTCCATCTAAGGAACTTGACCAGCTTTGACCAGCGAGTTCCAAAATTTGCAGGGACATTGTAAAGTAGCACGTGCGCAAGTGTGATGGTGTAAGGTTCAATTCCCTATTTCCCAGGCAAAAAATCCAGTTAAATCCAGCGTCATGCCTATTTACATGCCTCATTGATGGTGTCCCTCCGACCACTGAGGAGATGCACCAGGACTAAGGCTTGTGCTTCTCTGTTGGAGACAGACCTCCCTTGGAGCTGTGGTCACCACGGGGAAATCTTTTTTTTTTCTTGCTTGGTTCTTTTTATGGTGTTTTGGTGTTTTTTTTTCCTCTCCCCCTCCTCCCATCCAGAGTCCACTTGGCTTCCAAATGTCATTTGTTGGAGGTAGTTAGCACCATTAATGTGAAAGATGTCGGCCACCTACAGAGAGAAGTCCGCTTGCAGTGTATCCGCCTGTGCGTGCAGAGGTGGTGGGACGAGAGCGAGCTCGAACCGCACTAGACTTGGAACTTTCCTTTTTCAAGCATTAAAGGAAACGCGTTTCACGTTTACAGCACAGTGGTTCAATTTACCAGAAGGACTGTTTTCAATAAAAAAGAAAATAAAAAAAAAAAAAGAAAGATTGGAAGTAGGTTTGTAGCTGAGCGTTACTGATGGCAAACCCCGCGTCCTGTTCAGTAGCACATCTGCACGTGCGTCCTGGTAAGATGAGCCTCTTGCTGCCATGCGGAGGAAGGGGCATGGTAGTCAAGCTGGATGGTTTCTTTTTGTCAGCAGAACCTCAAACATTTATGATCTTGGCATGTGGGAGGAGAGTTGGCCAGAGACAGGGCTTACTTACTCCAGTGTCCGCTCTCCCAGCGAGCTCAGCCTGCCAGGAAGAGGAGTGACTGGGGATCAAAGTTGGGTCTTCCAGTGAAAGATTGTTTTTACGCGATAAAGATCTGTTTAGGATGTTCTAAAAAGCAAGAATTCAAAGATAGTGGGCTTTTTTAATTTTTTTTTTCAGCACAACATGAAGGTAAAAGCATTTATTTTGAGCTGTGTGGCCATTCCAGCGGTGAGATCAAAGGAGGGTTGACTTTTTTAATCCTTTTGCCTTGCTTCAATAATGATACTAACAAAATGAATGTTTGAAGAGATGCATCTGAATGCTGTTATTCAGACCTAATCTTTTTTATCTTCAGTGTACATTTAGTCTTGGAAACATGCCTTCCTGACTAGTACTGGAATAGTGTGTGTTCCTTGATGGTTACAACTGGTACCCACAAACTACCACGGGTAATAAAATGACCAATTTTATTTGAAAATTTGAGTTTATTGGTATTTCTTTCTCCTAAGCTGGATGGAAACTCGGCTGCCCTTCTACTGTCATCTCAAGTTTGAATCGAGGCCCAATAGGCAGTGACACCAGGCTTAACAAAAGAGGGCTGCAAATCTTTGGTGGTCTCCCATTCAGATGGTATTCCCTTCTTTGGACAAAGGAGTGGCGAGGGCTCCTGAGTGCCACTCTGCCTCCAGGGATGGTAAACAAGGAAGGGATAGTCTGGTGGGAGGCATTTTTTGATCACTTGACAAAGCTGGGTAGATGGGATACCACCTGACAAAGGGCTGAGGTTTAAAGGAAGATTTTCCAAGGGCTCTTAAGAACAAAAAAAAGGCGGGGGNTTTTTCAGGATGTAAGCAGGGTGGGCGGAGGTGAAGGGGGACTCGGGCTTTATTGGGGAGCTCTGATTTAAGCCCAGAGGGTAGAGACAAGGGAAGGAGGGAAGAGCGCACAGATGGCTCATTGTTTTGTCTAGCTCAGCATTCTTGCGCTGCCGAAGCGAAGGGCAATTGTTTTAAAATCCCTTTTGCAAAGAGAGTTATTTGCTTTTCAGCTATCTCTCCTCCCTGAAGATGCAAACTGGACACCGGAGGGGTTGGTTTTTACCACCCGTTGGATTTGGAGGGTCGGTGCTCCCTCCCGGGGCAGCGGCTGGGCTGCGAGGCATGGCTCCTGGAAGGGGATGGGGGCAAAAGAGCCTGCGCCTGGGAAACGCGCTGCAGCAGCTGGGGAGAAGGCGAGAACAAAAAGATGCACATGGAAGGGCCTATGCAGAGCAGCCATCCCGCTTGGGGAACTTTACCAAAGCTATGAAATGTGGCAAAAACCCGGCCCATACCTTACCCACAGCCACATCTGATGTGCAGGATCATTTTCTTGCAGCATTTCATTTTTAACATTTTTTTTTTCGTAGCAAATAATTAGTACAGAGAAATACTGCCATTTCTATAGTGTTATTCTTTCTACCGCTCTCCTTGCACTGGCAATAGCTCCTTCCCTTCCTCCCCGGTGAATTGTTGTGGCCTTTCTGGAGCAGGGGCCTTTTTTTGGCATAGTCGACAAAAATAAACCATAAAGGCGGCTGTTGTTATGAATAAGGCTCAACAGGGGAATTTTACCAGTAGAACTACAGCAATATAATTATACTGGTAGACTAGTTACAGTAAATTTCCTCATGAAGACAAGCCTTAAGTTGACATTTCCTAGCGAAGTTGAATCCATATGTATAACTTTATTACGCAAAAATAATATGTCTCTGGGCCTTGAATTCTTTTTTACCCAGAAGAGTAACACTAAGCAGAAAAGCAAAGAATTTAGTGTTCAGTGATGGCTGGGGGGTTTTCTGCAGCGGAGGGGCTGTGATGAGCTGTATGCTGAACTCCTTCACTGGGTAGGGTGGGTTTTTTTCCCCCCTTCTAAAGCGACGGGGAACGTGAGGAGCATGTTTGTGCTTAGAGCACGGAGAATAAGCAGCGCTGAGGCCGGCTGTAAGCTGACATCCTCCTCCCAGTTTTACTCCTGGTTGTAAGAGAAGCTGGGCCATTTTGCAGTTTCCATAATAGGTTTGGCTGAGATGCAAAACTATTTTGCCACTCTTAAAATCTGCTTAGTCCCACTGAAAGGAACCAGGGGGAATGATGCTTTCTCTCCTCCCTTGTTTGATTTAAAGAGGCCAAGATTTATTTTATCCTTTTGGGTTTTGTCTTAACAGCTCCCCGGGACGGAGCACCGACCCTCCAAAACCAATGGGTGGTAAAGACCAACTCCTCTGGTTTCCAGTTTGCATCTTCAGGGAGGCAGAGATAGCTGAAAAGCAAGTAACTCTCTTTGTAAACAGTAACATGCACAAGCCAGGTGTTTATTTCAATAGATCAAAAATACCAGCCTCTGGTTCCTACCTCTGAAAGTTTCCAATGCTTCGAAGGAAAGATAGTCTTGCAGGAGAAGCTTAACACTTAAAGACAGATTAAAAAAAAAGTATATATATACAGAGAGAATAGACTTTTCATTGCAGCTGTCTCATGTTTCCTTTTTGGGAGTCTTTCACCAGCACTCTGGTGCTTTCTTTTCCCTGGAATCACAGCTCTAATTCCAAGGGCCTTTCCCTGCCTGTTTAATTGGTTAAGGTCTCTTGTGGTGCTCATCGGTATGTTTTCCAGTGCACCCTCTACAAGGAAATGGGACTCTGTAACAGCTCAGCAGGTAGGGAAGTACCATCTTGATTTCCTCAGCTAATGAAGGGAAAAATGAGCGATTGGATCCCAGATCCAGCAGGATACTCGGGTGCCCGAACCCCAACTGAAACCTGTGGGAGCTCAGGCTCCTAAAAGCTCTTAAAATACCTTTTATGCCTCAAGCTTATTTATTGTACAACTGAGAACTTAATTGTATGAGAGCCCTAGAAATGTGCTTGAGGCTGTGCTACAGTTGTTTCTCAAGTGATTTATTATTTTTTTTAACCCACGTTCTTTAACCAGCAGGAAAGTAACGGGAGACCCCGGTATTTATATTCTACGTAATGTCTTGGAGCCCTGATCCTCACCTGAGACTTTTAGGCAATGCTGAAAACAACCCTAACTGTAGCTGTCAGTGTAGCTTCTGGCTTTGGGTTTTTCTCTTACTCTTTCCACCCTCCCGCTCTGCTTTTGAATGCTGCTTTTGTTATGCGAATGGGTTCCTCCCAGCAGCTGCAGAACTTTCCACAGTGGGAGTGAGGAAGGAGCCAGCAGACACTGCAAGGAAAGTCGGTGCCCTTTTCCCAGCTGCTCACCAGGCACAGCAATAACCCTCCTTTCCAGCCACGCTGGTTCCAACTGGCCCGTTCCTCATGTTCTTCTGCCTGATGAGGTTGCAGCCGAGCCCTTCGGTGATGTTTTGGAGGTGTATTGCCATTCCATGCAGGCTGTGCAAAGACCAGGGCATCAGAGCTAAGGGTTCAGTCCCAGTATGAACTGGGATGTGTGTGGAGATGAGAGGTTGTCCTCCCTAGCGTGCCGTATAGCACCCTGACTGCCTGCTGGGCTTGCAGAATCGCCTCCAGCTCAGGCTAAGGGAGAGAGCCCTGCTCTGCTGGACCTTGTAGAAGGTGAAGGATATGGAGCTCTGAAGTGCAGCATAAATAGACAGCTCAAGTAAAATGTTCAAGTACAGGTCTCCATAAGTTGTTTTCTTTTTCCCTGCCCTTTATTCTGTCAATGCAGCCGTAAATCCTTATTGTACCCCTCGCTATTCTTTCCGGATCCTTTCAATGGGCATTAAGATGACGCAACTCTGCGGCAACTTCCCCAGGCCATCAGCAGCCAGGCTGTTTGCGCTTTCCCGGCCACCAAGAAGCACAGTGTCACTTGCCGTGCTGGAACCTGCCCTTGGGGACACCGCAGCTGGGTTGGGATGGGTTCTGCTGGCTGTGAGGTGGGGAGACTCGGTGTTCCCTGGAGAAACGTGTGAGCCCTGAAGCCAAAAATCATGTCTAGTCGCTTGATTTCACAGAGATTCCTTCCTTCTTTTTTTAATATGTCTTTTGGAATCCTAAAGATGAAATGGTTTGGTCTTGTCAGTTTAGTTATGACTGTAACAGGAGAACAAACCATCACCTACTGCACCATAAAACGGAGAAAATAAAAAGTAAACTGCCCTCACGTAGACCTCTTTTGCTGGGGTAGAGAGTGACACATCCCATGCAACCTCCTGTTTCATATTTTGTTGTTTCAGTCATTTCCCGTGTTCAGGGTTTTGTCCGTTCTGTGCAGAATGTGGAGTTAATTTCCCAGCTTTTGTGACCTTGATAGATGGGGTATAGGAGCATTTCCTATATGATGAGAGGGTCCTATTGCTCTTTGAAGCAGGGAAGTCCCATTATTTTACATCTGAGAATCCAATTCCTAAGTACCTTGTTGAGGGGAAAGGGAAGTTTGTAGCAGATGAAGTCACCTGGATGCTGGTTTAGGACTTCGAGAGTATTCTGAAGTTTCCTGATGTAGTGTTCATAAAGAAGCAGGCACATCCCTTTGGCACCCACATGGCCATAACAGTCTTTTGACCTTAATCTACAGGCATAACCTTTACATGTCTGACTCTGTGTGTGCTCTCCAGAAAGAATGAAACAAAAATGCTTCCAAACCTCTAGAGCCCAACAGGATTAACCTCCTGCAGCTAAGCGGGATCCCACCCTCCTTCCAGATGCTACTATTTTCATGGCATGGACAGCTGAACCTCAAAGAACCAGCCCCTAAATTGCTTTAACTTGCAGCTCAGCACATTATAGTGACCTCAAGATTGATGGTGGTTTACTTTAACACGCGAGGCTGGAGAGAGCTTAGTTCAGGAGCCGTTTCTCCATGTAGCTGAGTGTGAGCTGAGTATAGTAACCACTTCTGTTACAGTGAGTTTAACTCACGTGTTTGTGAATTATCTGGGTCTCTTTAGCTTGGAGAAGAGGAGACTGAGGGGTGTCCTCATGAATGTTTATAAATATGTAAAGGGGGAGTGTCAGGAGGATGGAGCCAGGCTCTTCTCAGTGATGGCCAATGATAGGACAAGGGGCAATGGGTGCAAGCTGGAACAGAGGAGGTTCCACTTAAATACAAGGAGGACCTCTTCAGGGTGAGGGTAACAGAACACTGGAAGGGGCTGCCCAGAGAGGTGGTGGAGTCTCCTTCTCTGGAGACATTCAAACCAGTCCTGGACACGTTCCTGTGTGACCTGCTCTGGGTGTTCCTGCTCTGGCAGGGGATTGGACTGGATGATCTTTCAAGGTCCCTTCCAATCTCTGAGATTCTGTGATCTGCTGTGGGTCCCGCCAGCTCAGTTTTGGACACAGGACACTAGTAGTGAAAGTTCATACCTGTGTTTGTGGCCATGATGCTATATAGCTTGTTCAGCCTGGAGAAAAGGAGGCTGAGGGGAGACCTTCTCGCTCTCTCCAACTCCCTGAAAGGAGGGGGTAGCCAGGAGGGGTCAGTCTCTTCTCCCAAGTCACAGCCCATGGGACACGAGGAAATGGCCTCCAGTTGCCCCAGGGGAGGTTCAGGTTGGAGATGAGGGACAATTTTGACAGGGAAAGGGTTGTGAAGGCTTGGACTGGGCTGCCCAGGGCAGGGGTTGAGGCGCCATCCCTGGAGGGATTGAAAAGCCGGGTTGACCTAGTGCTGAGAGACATGGGTTAGTGATGGGTTTTTTATTAGAGTTCACTTGATCATTGGACCAGATGATCTGGAAGGTTCCTTCCAACCTGGAATATTCTATGAAAATGTATAAAATCAGTGATGTGTTATGTGTGAGTGAAACTTGAAGTCTCTTTTTCCTTCTCTGCCCTGTAACAGCATTTACTCACTGAACGGTAGCTCAGTGAAGCACGGTTCCATTTTCTTACTGGCCAGCACAAATCAACTCACAAATTTTACTCAGAGCTATCTCAGTGTACATTTTGTAAGTGGACCCTACATGAATATTTTGGAAAGCTGAGGAATCCGCCTCCAAATAACTGCAGAGCGAGTGCCTCTGCATCGGTTTGGATTTAGGAGTTGGAATAATTCTCTAAAAACAGTTTAAGCTGCTGTTTCTAGAAAGGTTTTCTGTTTGGTTGGTGGCTTTCATATTTGATGTGATGTCCTGCAAAGGGCAAGCTCTAAGCAGCAGCTTTGGCATAGCTATAGACCGATGTCTCGAGCACCATGTGTCATTTGCTTTCTGACCTTGATTTTACATGAAAGAAACCTTTGAGCGTGTGTTCTTCCTGCACTTGAATTCCCCCTGTTTATGCAGGAAGCTTTTTCTTAAAATTAAGCTAGAATGGAGTCCAGTAAGACCCTGCATGTAGGTTGGGGTTGTGAGAGCTCGTGGAATTTCCTGTCAAGCTCTCTGAAGAGATAACCATCTGATGTCCAGATAACCACCCCCCAGCTTCTCTCAGATGTTTTTATGTTTGTTTGGGTTTTTTGAATTTATGGGTTTTTCAATCTGGGAGACAATCCAGGAGAGTATGTGAGTAAACAGGTGGGTTTTCACCAAAATAACTTTTCTGGGTACTTTTTGAGCCTTTCATGCATGGGGGGTGCTATGCCTATTTTCTTATGAAATTGCTTCACAGGAGCGTCCCAGCATGGTGTCAGGGCTCTCGGATGAGACTTTTATATTGTTTGACAGCTGCCCTAAAACCAGCCATTTCCTGTTAGGCAAGATGCTGGAAGCACTGAGAAGGGTAACTTTGTTTTTTCCTTTTTTTTTCCTTAGGTTTTGGTTTTTTTTTTTCTTACTTCCTCTGGAAGAAAAAGCTCTGGAATCTGAGAATCATAGAATGGTCCAACCCCCTGCCCTGGGCAGGGACACCTCCCACCAGACCAGGTTGCTCCAAGCCCCATCCAACCTGGCCTTGAACCCCTCCAGGGATAGGGCATCCACAGCTTCTCTGGGCAACCTCTTCCAGTGTCTCACCACCCTCACACCAAAGAATTCCATTCTGGTATCTCATCTAAATCTCCCCTCTTTCAGGTTAAAACCATTACCCCTCATCCTGTGGTTCCACTCCCTGATCAAGAGTCCCTCCCCATCTCTCCTGTAGCCCCTTCAGGTACTGGAAGGCCGTTAGAAGGTCTCCCTGGAGCCTTCTCTTCTCCAGGCTGAACACCCCCAGCTCTCTCAGCCTCTCCTCACAGCAGAGCTGCTCCAGCCCTCGGAGCATCTTCATTGTTGTGTAATTCAATTGGAACGTGAATTCAGGAGACTTATTCTTTGCGTAATCTTGTTTGGGGATCACCACCTCTTACCTGATGCCCTTCCCAGGAGATGGAGACACCAAGGTGTTCAACTCAGTGGCTGTAACACCCAGTTGAAGGCCTCTCCCTGAGTTTTAGACAGGAGATCACCCTTTGTGTTGCTTGTTTGTAAGCAGATGTGGGCAGTGAAAATGAAGCAGTGCACATCTTAGTTTTCCTCAGGGAGGACGTGTGAAGTCAGTCATTGAGTACGTTGATGCTTTTGGTTACACCAGTTCTCTGTGTTTTGCTAAAAGTAGCATCTTTACTAGTGAGTGGAGAGTTCTTCTGGGATGGTTACTGGCTGTGCAGTCATACAACAACCGTGAGAGCTGGGCCTTGAAGCACTTTGGTCAAGCAGAGTGGTGGACACAGCCCACCAGCTTGGTTTAACCACCTTCTCAGGCTTCTAAAATGCCCTGATGGGCCGATATGGAGTACTGGAAGCAATGGTTTGACAGTTATTGTGGGGTTTTTTTGGGCTGGGGTTTTGTTTTTGTTTTTTTTTTTGAGGGGTGGTGGTTGTAGAATTTAAACTACTTTCTGATGGAAATAACAGCTGCTCCTCCTGATGTGAGGCTTAGAAATGAAGTGGTACTGTATTTCTGCAGCCTTCAAACCAGTATCAGAGCAGCTCACCAGCAGCAGAGCAGGGAGCTTTGTCTTTGTAGGAAAATGTGGGGAAATGCAATTAGGGAGTTGGAGCAAAAGGCGTCTTTAAGTGGCTTCCCAGAAGTGGTCGTGATGGAACTGACAACTGAAGCTGGGACGGGTCAGTGCAGAGGAGTGTGAGCCTGCCCTCACTTCCCAGCAGAGACCTGGTTTCTCTCCCTGGAGCTACTGGGAGTGGAGCAGTGACTTCTGGAAGTGCAGTCCTAACCATCCCCAAACACCCTGAAAGAGCTTTCTTTCTGTTCCCTGGCTGAAATAATCCTAGTGAAGGGCCAGCATGTCCCTGCATAAACTCCCATTTTTAGGGGTGGGTTCACCTTATGAGAGTATGTGTTTATGTACACACACTCTTAAACTCTCAAAAAATAAACACCCAGTACACTCTGCTCCTTGTCCAGAGCTTTCAAAAGCAGAATTTCAGAAATACAGCCGTTTTGCACTGTGGTGAATCACACCTCCTCTTGTTCCTTGCGAAAGTGAGAATGAAAATTGTTTGGCAAATAGCTTTGATTTTAAACTGAAGAGGCTCCGGTTTTCAGAGCCGCTGTTAAAGCGAAGGGCGAGTTTTGGCTTTTGATCCTCTTAAGCTGGGTTATTTGATGGG
>VXBJ01003322.1:117960-184789 GCA_013400055.1 Nycticryphes semicollaris | reverse complement strand
AAAAAACCCCAACCAAAAACCAAACCCCGACCAAAACCTGCCCTGGATACTCTGCTGAGGAGGGGGGAAACAGCTTTTCAGTTCTCTGTGTGTGGCTTCAGGAGAGGGCTGGGTGGTGGGGGGCTCGGGGGGCCCAGCCCCACGGCTCTGTAAATAAAGGGGCCTCTATTTCTTTGGATTCTTTTGCTGGAACTAAATATCACGATCAGTGAAAGTCTTTACCTCATTAAAGGAATGAGCCAGGCTCCTTCAGCGTATGCTGCGATGGGGTCTGTGCCGCCGAGCTGATTCGTTGAACAGATAAAGGGAGTTTGAACCCAAAAAATGGCATGTAATATATGACCTTGGCTTTCCAAAGGTTTATTTTTGTTCATGCGACAAAATAAGGCTTTAATATTAAATATAGGGTGGGATTTGCCTTGGCAGATACCAGAGCCTTCCGTTACTGCTGTAGTCATAATACAGAACTATCCGATGTGTGCCAGTGGGAGTGAGGGAAGCCAAGAATTTCTCCATCGATGTTTGGTTTTTGGGAAAACTTAGCCGGCTGCTGCGCCGCGGGTTTGGCTGTAAAAGTGATGTGCCCTTGTGATGGAGGGGACAAAGCAGTGACAGGCACAATACAGTCTGTACTGTCTCTGTAAAGTTGGTATCATTACAGTCTTTGGGCAAAATAGGGAATTTTGTTCTTTGTCTTTCCTACTTAGTGGCATTTAAGAGTAGGACTCGGAGGGGTTGATCATCCCCCTGTACCTGGCACTGGTGAGGCCCCACCTCTAGGGCTGGGTCCAGTTTTGGGCCACTCACCACTATAAAAAGATATTGTGGGGCTGGAGCAGGTCCAGAGAAGGGCAATGGAGCTGGTGAGGGGTCTGGAGAATAAATCTGATGAGGAGAGGCTGAGGGAGCTGGGGGGGTTCAGCCTGGAAAAAAGGAGGCTGAGGGGAGACCTTCTCGCTCTCTCCAACTCCCTGAAAGGAGGGGGTAGCCAGGGGGGGTCGGTCTCTTCTCCCAAGTCACAGGCAAGAGGAAATGTCCCCAGATTGTGCCAGGGGAGGTTCAGGTTGGAGATGAGGGACAATTTTGACAGGGAAAGGGTTGTGAAGGCTTGGACTGGGCTGCCCAGGGCAGGGGTTGAGGCCCCATCCCTGGAGGGATTGAAAAGCCGGGTTGACCTAGTGCTGAGAGACATGGGTTAGTGATGGGTTTTATCAGAGTGAGGTTGATGGTTGGACCAGATTATCTGGAAGGTCCCCTCCAACCTGGACAATTATGATTCTATGAAAGGGCGGGGTTCAGCAGAACCAAGGTGTGCACCAAACTATGTGAAATACTCAGATCTGTTAGTGGGGAAACAACGCCGTGTTGCAGCTTTCAGTTTATGTCTTTGGGGCAGATTTAAAAATACTAATTTTGAGGTTTCCTTCCTGCACACATTCCGTCTCAGATTTTCATCTTACTGTAAAGCTGAGGCGCTTTTAGACTGTGACATTGGAGTTGTTTTGCTGGAAACAAAAAACTTTGGTGTTTTCACAAAAAACTTTGGTGTTGAGATGCTGAGCTGAGCTCCAAGGCCTTTGTTCTAAACTGGCTGTAGTCCAAATTGGTCACCTTCTGATTTAAAATAAAACCAAACAGACCCCCACAAAAACCTAAACAAGAAAAAAACAACAAACCAACCAACCAAACCACAACTAAAAAAAAACCCCAACAACCTAACCCAAAACCATCACCCCAGTGCCCACCTCCCTTATTCACCAGAAACCAACCTCAAATCATGCCAGGCTTCTGTAGACCATAATGTGTGTAATAAAAACGTGTGACCTCCACGGTTGACACATGAGCTGGGGTTGGGCTGACCTGCTCCAGACGCTTTGCTGCCCGTTGGAAGGGAGGGAGCAGGTTAATACAGGTGCAGGTAGCAGAGAACTTGGGGGGGGGTTGATGAGCCAAAAAACAAAGCCACGTTGTGAGCAAACCTGGCTTCCGTGTGCTTTAGCACGATGTCTTCCATCTGTGGGTTATCCTCAACCTTCCACCCAGCCTGTTCAGTCTGTCTTTTATGGAACTACATATGTATATATATATATATATTTATTTTTTTTTACCTTGTTGATTGACAATGGCTGGATGAAGGGGGTTGGCTTTTCTGGAAGTTTTCTGGAAGTTTGGTGAAAATTGTGAACTTGTGAGCAGGGGCATAAGTTTGAACATCTACAGGCCTGCAAGGTGTGGTCCTTTTTTGTTCAGTTTCTCAACAGCCTCCTGAAATATTGCCCAAGCAGCCGGCACATATCCTAGGAGGTGGAGGCTGCCTTGGGAATCCAGTGGTTCCACGTGGAAGTGATGGAACATCTTGGTATAAATTAACTTGTTTATGGGGACTCTCACTTTATTAGCTCCCCGATGGTGGATGGGTTTCTCGGTGATGATTTCTTTCGTCTTGTTGGGAAGGTCTTGGACAAAAATGGGTAAGAGCGATTTGGGGGAATGAGCAGCTGTTTAGAGGCTAGATAAAAAGGAGTTGTCTCTTTAGCCATGTGGCAGAATGAAAAGCCATTTTTTTGGTCTTCCATCCATATGGCACATGTATCAGGAGCTCTTGGCAAATTTATTCCTCATGCATTTCTTGTCTGCGACTGCTACTTGCTTCTCTGCCAGAGGCCCGATGCGTCCTCATCCTCACTAATTTTGGAGTCAAGGGCTGGTGTAAGCACTCTCCCTGCTGGGGACAGCAAAGGCTACAGAGATAATGAGGGGCCTGGAGCATCTCTGTGATGAAGAAAGGCTGAGGGACTTGGGTCTTTTTAGTCTGGAGAAGAGAAGGCTGAGGGGGGATCTGATCAACACCTAGAAATACTTCAAGGGTGGGTGTCAGGAGGATGGGGGGACAGTCTTTTTTCAGTGGTGCTCAGTGACAGGACAAGAGGGAACGGGCACAAACTGGAACAGAAGAAGTTCCATCTCAACATGAGGAGGAACTTCTTTGCTGTGAGGGTGTCAGAGCCCTGGCAGAGGCTGCCCAGAGAGGTGGTGGAGTCTCCTTCTCTGGAGACATTCAAACCCCACCTGGACACGTTCCTGTGGGACCTGCTCTGGGTGGCCTTGCTTTGGCAGGGGGTTGGACTGGATGATCTCCAGAGGTCCCTTCCAACCCCACAACATTCTGGGATTCTGTGGAAAGGGCTTCTATAAGAGAAGCCAAACTGCATAACTTGGCTACTGGATTCTTCTCTGTGACTTTAATTAGACTGAGGGTCCGATGCCGGTGGCAGGGTTATAGGCTTATTTAGCTCCTGAAGGTCATGTCTGTCTCCATTCTCAGGTACATCATCTGAAACTTGGCCAGGAGCTCTGGCCCTGGGTTACAGTCCATTGTTCATTGAGAGAAATTTTATGGCAGCTGTTTAAACTACATTCAACTTACTTTCAAATACAAGACTTTTTTGAAGAATAAAAGCAAAAGCTTTGGCAAAAATGCAAGCTGAAAATGACCATACTAATTACATTCTGAACATTAATATTTCTTCCTGTGAAAGACTTGTCTGAATTAAACAGAAAGGAGGATTTCTTAAATAATTGCAAGCTTTTAAAGCCACATGTGTCACAATTTCCTCAAAAAAGTAAAAAAACAAATTAGCACCCTAAAATTAAACAGATCAAAGGGTTTTACTTTATAGACTGTTACCTCAGAGCAGCTGCACAGTCCGGGTGAATTGCATGTTTTTAAAATTTCAGTGTAACATGTAACAAAGCAGCGTATTTTCAGCAACCTGTGGCCATTAGGCTTTCAAAAATATTTTAAATCTAATCCTTAAGTTTAAACACCTTGCGTGTAAATAGAATTCATCTAAAATTTAATTGTTATTTAAGAACTTGAGAATTATAAGCATTGTATGTGGCTGCATTTTTTTAATTAATTTTTTGATTCTTCACAATTATTTTTTTTTTTAATCTTAGAAGGGAAGTAACTTAATGCTCATTTCCTTGTCTTTTCTTCTATTTCTTTTCTATTAGTAGTTCTCTGTTTTAGAGTCACTTTCATCACCATACAAAACAATCATATAAGTATCATTGCCTCTCAGTTCTGCTGCTTTGAACCAGCAATGTTCTCCTCAATCCTCATAGAATCAGGGTGGAAAAGACCCTTGGGATCGTCCAGTCCAACCATCAGCCCCACTCTACAAAGTTCTCCCCTACACCAGATCCCCCAACACCACATCTCAACCGCTCTGAAACACACTCAGGGATGGGGACTCAACCCCCTCCCTGGGCAGCCCATTCCAGGGTCTGACCACTCTTTTTGGGAAGACTTCTTTCCTAATGTTCAGCCTAAACCTACCATGTTGCAGCTTGAAGCCATTCCCTCTCGTTCTATCGTTAATGACCTGTGAGAAGAGACCAGCACCAACCTCTCTACAATGTCCTTTCAAGTAGTTGTAGAGAGTGATGAGGTCTCCCCTCAGCCTCCTCTTCCTCCAACTGAACAGTCCCAGCTCCTTCAATGGCTCTTCATAAGATTTATTCTCCAGGCCCTCGAGATCTCTCTTGTGTAGAGGTGCCCAGAACTGGACACAACACTCGAGGTGTGGCCTCACCAGTGCTGAGTACTCCCCATAACACTTCTGGTACTCAGGAAATCGGGTATGGATCAATATAAAGCATGTGTGGGCTTCTCTTAAGCAGTTGCTTCTGGGGAGCAGAGTTTAAAAAAACCAAGCCACAAAACTTCAGCTCGATGCATGTTAGAACTAAAGCTGTGTTGTTTCAGAACGTGCCTTGAAAGGAGGAAATTCAGTATGGAGCCATCTTACTTTCCAAAAATTTTAACTGTGAAAGATCACCTTGAAGGCTTTTTGTTGTTTTTTTTTTTTTTTTGGTTAACTTTGATCCTTCTTGAAACTGACCCATTCATAACGTGGTATATGCTTTTTGCTGGAGTCAGGCCTTGAAAGGTGCCTACTTGGAAGTGGTTTTGTTTCTCCATTTAAGAAATGTTTCCCTTTTTCCTTTGCTAACTGATATGTGAAACTAATAAGACGCTACACGGTTGGTGATTGTACAAAGTACAACTTTATGTTTGTGAGGCTGTTGCCGTCCTGTTACCTGTCTTTTTGGTGGACCTGCAGGTGTGATTGCAGAACTCGGGTCTTGCTGCACATCCAGGTTCCTCTCCCTGCCTGGCTGGTTACTCAGTAAACTCTTGCTTTGTTTAAGAACCAAATGTAATTATTTGACTTGTTGCTTAAGGGTACACTTCTTTCCTAGAAGAGTTTTTTATGTACCAGTTGACCATTCTGAAGAGCATTATCTGCTCTGTTCGTAAGGAATTTGCTTTGGTAGTATCTAATTCTCCAATTCTTTGTTGAGGGTAATATGGAAGGAAACAAAAATGGACATGCTTGTATATTTTTATACAAGTGAGGGGTAAAAAGGACATGGTTGTCCCCAACTGGCTTTCAAGTTTGTGAACTTGCACGTTTGTCCACGGGGTTTCTTCTCCTTTTCCTCAGGCAAATGTGGCATTTTCAACTGGTTAGGACTTGGAACAGGAACTTCCCTGTATGTATAAATAAAACAAAAAGGATTCTTGAGGACTAGTTTTGTATGGTGTAAACTTTATTTCCTCCTCCATGTTGTAGCCTTGATGTGTTGATTAGGACTGTCCTCTCGGGTATCTCGGACTGACCAAACCAAGTAAACTGGCCCCCGTCTCTGTCTGATGGGGAAATGGCCAAACTGCTGCTTCTTGAACAATAATTCAGTGCTTTTCCACTCTTGTCCTCCTAGACATACAACGAGAATGTGTGCAGAGATATACTGGAGCAAAATAAGAACTAGTGTATAGAGTTATAGAGCGGTTGTTAACTTGCTGTCTGCGTCTCCTTGTTTCCCTCTCCCCTGCTGACCATCCCCAATCCGGAAATTGTGTGGATATCAAAATATTCCAACTGTTTCAACCCAGAAACCTCCTACCCAGTACTTCAGTTGCATCCCACTTCTCAGTGTATACAAATTTGAATTCACAAGACTCGAATAACATTGTTTTCTGTTACGCACTCTCTCTGGTATCCCCAATTAGCCGTTGGTGCAAAACTTACAATGATGTTTTAAAAACAAATCCAGGTTGCTGAAAATCCCAGCGGTGTAAGGAAAGAAGTTGAGGTTCCAAGACTGCATTATTCTGACTGAAAACACTACTGTGATAGTTATCTTTGAAATTGTATTACATCAGCTACCCTAAAAATGGCAAGTCATTTGAGCTGTAGTAGACTGAAATAAGAGAATTTCTGAACTCATCTTTTCTATGAGGAGAACATTAATCCTTTTCCATGGTCCTAATCTTGGAAGCCTGCTCTGGTTTACAAGACTTACATCGTGACATTTTCTTTTTCATTCCCTCCAGGTTTACAGGAACAGATGGACCAAGTGGTTTTGGATTTGAGCTGACGTTTCGACTCAAGAGAGAAACGGGGGAGTCGGCACCACCCACCTGGCCAGCAGAGTTAATGCAAGGCTTAGCCAGATACGTCTTCCAGTCAGGTACTGCCTCGTTTTTCCTGCTCTCATTTTGAAGGGCTACCTCTGTTACACAGTGTGGCCCTTGCCTTGTCAGCACTCAGTCAAATCTTGGGGATTATCTTTGTGTGGGAACCTAAAAGAGCACGTTCCTTCCATCACCCCAGCTTGCTGGGGACAAAACCTGCTCAGGTAACTGTAAATCCTTAGTGTTGAAAAGCTGAAGGTATAGAACTGGATGTTGTGTGCCTTTGTTTCTGTCCCTCCTGCGCTGGGGCTGTGCTTTAGAAGAGTAGTTCTTCTCTTCTGTGTTGAATTCCAGACCTCTTTGAGCCTGGGCTTCTCTGTTCACTGTAACAAACACTTGGAGCTTTGTGCTTTTGATTAAATGGCCCTACTTCCCCTCCTTCAACAAAACCAAGCTTGCAAGTCTCAAAAATTTTTATTTGTGGCTTTATCTGTTCTTAATTTTATCACTGTTTGACCATGACCACACATTCCAACTCTGTTATTTTTAGTTAAAAAAAACACAAAACCCCTAACAACCCAACACCAAACCTGCAAACCTTGAAAATGAAACTTTGCACAAGTCGGTGACCTTAGCTTGTTGTGCTTGCGGGTATACTGGGAATACTGCATGGTAGAACAAATTTATACTTCAGTTCAAAGGAAGAAGAAGAAATGCTCTGCCTAGAGAAAAGCATATCCAGGGCTTGTTCCAATTGTTAACTCTTTAGGTACTGCAGTGTTATGATCTTTGGTCAGTGTAGAGAGGCCATGCTTTGTGTTCTCCTGAAAGTAAAATCTGCATTAGTTTTTTTCCTTCTCTAAGCTAGAGTTAGGTTGTTTTCGAGGCCCTGCCTGAGGTACATCATATGGGCAATATATTGATGTAGCATGGAAACAAATGTGTTGTGTTATATGAGTTCTTGCTGCTTGGATGTTTCTTGGCCTGAAAGAAAACAGCTGGAGCTGTAAGGTATAGGTTTGGAGAAATGGTCAGGAAAAACTCATCATGCATAGAGCCTAAAGATCACGGTATAGCATACGTCATGGTTATATTCTCCACGATGCATGAATTTTAGTGGGGAACTAGCTAGTGGAACTAGCTTCAGAAGTATTAAGGTGACAATCCATGAATTAGTTAAAGGTTTTTTCAGTTGGCTGACATTAGTAACATTCACCCTGGATCACATTGGCCTGAGAAGCCTGAGCTCCTGCCGTTGCAGTGAGGGGACACAGTTTTACACGAGGCTGGAAAATGGCAAATGATGTTCTTCACCCCGTCACCCTAAAAGAAAAAAAAAAAAAAAAACCAACAAAAAAACCCCTCAACCAAACAACAAAGCAAACTCCAAAAATGCAAAGACCTGAGGTTTCTAATTGGTCAATCAGACTTCAGGTCTTAAGAAGCTGCTAGGAAAAACAAACCATCTAGAAAGGTATCCAGGGAATAATGGATGTTCCAGTACTTGATTTGAAGCAGTGAATGTTGGTTACCTTGATACTAGTGAGACTTTTGACATTGTCCCTGCCAATAAGTATGTGAGCAAGGTGAGGAAATGTGATCTTGATGAAAACCAAAGAGGGATGCAATACTGGTTGGATACATAGACTCTGAGTAATTGCCAATGTGTAGTCATCAACCACAAAAGATGTGTAGAGTTTGGATTCCTCTAAAAGCTGTTCTAGAGCTTGTGCAGTTTGGTGTTGACCAGGGTGATGAAATGCAGAGTATCCCAGTGAAATCTGCAGACACTGCCAAGGGCTATGGTGTAGAGGGCTGGAATTCAAAACAACCTTTGAAAATAGTGGATATTGTCTGAAGCACCGATGTGCTTCAGGAAGGCGCAACAAGTGTGAAGTCTTGTGCTTACACAGGAATAATCCAATGCATGATTTTCAGATGGGGAAAGGCAGCAGTTCTGAAGGGAGAAGAAAACGGTTCGGAGTTACTGTCATCGCTGAACCATACCTAAACCAACACGCAGGCCAACAGCATCCTGGCCTGTGTCAAGAACAGTGTGGGGAGTAAGGCTCAGAAGGTGGTTGTCCACCTGGACTGGGCACTGGTGAGGCCCCACCTCGAGGGCTGTGTCCAGTTTGGGGCCCCTCATCACACAAAAAAAACACATTGAGGGGCTGGAGCGAGCCCAGAAGGGATGAGGCCCCATCCCTGGAGGGGTTTAAAAGCCAGGTTGACCTAGTGCTTAGAGACATGGGTTAGTGATGTGTTTTATCAGAGTGAGGTTGATGGTTGGACTCGATGATCTGAAAGGTCCATTCCAACCCAGATAATTCTATGATTCCGTGATTCTTGAGATAGAAGTGAAATTATTCGGATGTATAAACATAGTTGTTGTGTGTTGCATATAATAGGGTCCTACGCTGCTGGGGACACCCTGAAGGGAAAGGGAGAGCATCGTATCTCACTTTGGGCAAAAGACTTAGTCAGATGCATCCCAGTTGGCGAGAGTCTGGAGGAGAGCGGTAAGAATGACCCAAAGGTCCAGAAAATAGGACTTGTGGAGGAATGATCAAAAGAGTTACATTTGTTTAGTCTAGAGAAGAGAGGATGGAAGGGAATATGTGAGAACAGTCTTCAAATATGCAAAAGTTTGTAGTAGGGAAATGAAGTAATAAATTTTCTGTGTGTCTATTGGGGATAGGAGAGGCCTATCACTACTAAAATTTCTTGAAGGTAGGCTTAGAGTTTGTCATTAGGAAAAACTGTCAGATGATAAGTGTGGTGAAGCACTGGAATAGTTGCACGTTCCCCACTGCTGCATACCTTTGAGAACAAGTCAAACTATTTTTCATGGGTATTTGTCAGGAAGAGTTGATCGTTGCTTGGGGGGAGGGCAGAGTAGAAGCCTTCACAGTCTCCTTCATATTATAAATATGTGTTGACTGACTAGGTGTCCTCTTCAGGTCTTCTAAACATAATTTTCTACAGTTCCATTAATACAGTTTATCTTTTTTCATAGTTTCTTGATTAGTAGTGCAATAAAAGATATTTAAATGTGAGATTTGAAGTCTCAGAAAATTTAGAAGTTGAGTTTCGATATTTAACCTTTGACGATTCTTTAGTAGGAAGCTGTTTAAGCTGTTTGTGTCTTGGGAACTGTGACACAGTAGTAAGAAAACCTACAAGCAAAGGCAATAAGTATGCAAGATGCAATTAGTGGGTGGAGATTTAACGTAGATTTCAGCCGATTACTTCAGGGGAAGCTTACTTACATCAATTAGTCCTTAGTAAATTTATTATGTTTTTGACAAATGTATTGGAAAGAGCTAATTCCAGCAGGTACAGGAGGAGTTAAGTGTGTTGATAGCAATGTGTCACAACAATGCCCAAAAGGGGCATAGCTGATTTATTGCCTTGGGTTTTCTTTCCCCACAAACACCTCTCTTGGCGTGTCTGCACCCTCTGTGCTGTCATGGTGAGCGATTCCCTTTTCAAAGGCTAAGGTATGAAGTATCTTCTCTTGTCTTTTAGTTGTATCTGTGAAACCTGCAGGAATTTAGTATCCATGTCCTCTGTCCCACCGGCCAATTTCCCAAAGTTACTGGAAGGGAGGACGGGGCTGACTGATGTGTGTGAGTGTCTGAGGCAGCACCGCCACACAAGCCTTCGGCAGCCAGGTGGAAAAGCCCAGAATGAGGTATGTCTAGCCTTGCTTAGGTATTTCTCACATGTCATACTTTCTTCAGGAAAGTANTCTCCCAAGTCACAGGCAACGGAACAAGAGGAAATGGCCTCCAGTTGCACCAGGGGAGGTTCAGGTTGGAGATGAGGGACAATTTTGACAGGGAAAGGGTTGTGAAGGCTTGGACTGGGCTGCCCAGGGCAGGGGTTGAGGCCCCATCCCTGGAGGGATTGAAAAGCCGGGTTGACCTAGTGCTGAGAGACATGGGTTAGTGATGGGTTTTATCAGAGTGAGGTTGGTGGTTGGACTCGATGATCTGAAAGGTCCCTTCCAACCCAGACAATTCTATGATTCAGGTGGAAATTATTCCCTGGCTGCTTGTCTGTAGTTTGGGGCAGCACATACGCTGTATGTTGGCCCAGTGCACCGGTTTGGTGCTGTTATACCAGCTCTGTGTGCCTCAGTTTCCCTCTCTTTTAAACTGTGGTGATTGCAGACGTTGCAGAGACAGCGGGTATCAATGTGCTCTCCTTATTCAGCAGTTTTCAGCTGATTCGAGTGAGTTTGGCCCAAGCCACGGCGTCACTTTGTGTTTGACAGGCATTATAACTTTTGCACTGAAAATCGGATTCAGTGGGATTAAGTGATTTGATTGGGGTCACAGACGTGGAGCCATTAAACCAGCAGATACCTTGTCACCTGCTGCCCTGGCGTGACCACTAGGCTTCATCTTCAGATCGTCTGGAGCCCAGAAAGCTTCCATGCTGTAGCCTCAGTGACTCTTTCCTTGCCAACATGTTTTCAAGCATTCTTGACACAAGCAAAATTTCTCTGTGTAGAAAGGACAAAAAAACCAAACCAAAACAAAACCAAAAAACAATAAAACCCAAAACAAACTTCTTGCTTGAATGCAAATGAGGCTTGTCTAGCTTGTTTGTAAAACAGTGTTTATTTCTTCCCAGTAGGATGACTAAAGTCAAATAAAATCTCCCAGTAATTCATATATATTTTTTTTTCCCTGACTGTGCCTTTATATTTTTTTTTTCATCCCCACCAGGCTGATTTACTGTTCTATTCTGGTTGCTATGGCTCTGTAAAATATATATATATTTTTCTATCATCTGTTTGTAATATTGACCAGTTTCCAGTGTGTAGAGCTGGCCCTGGCTCCTCTGTAGTATTGCAGGATTTTAGATTAAAAATGGGGGGGGAGGGAGGGAAGGGGATTAACTGGGTTTTTTAGCTCCACAAAAAAAAAAAATAATAAATCAACGTTTCATTTCAACAGAACCTGTTACGTAGTGAGCTCTGCTGCGCAAACCCTGAAGCTGTAGCACAGTAAATTGCTGTAGGTGAGCGGGACTCAACCGGGGCTGCGTGCCTTGGTTCTGCAATGGGGTATGGAAACGTTATGTCACTGGTTCCAATTTAACCCGAGTTTGTCATGGCCAAGAGCTCTCATCATCTGATAGTTATTCAGTGGTCCATGAGAAATTGGTTGGGTTTTAGCCTAATTCCTCTTAGACGTTTCCCATAAAACAAGCTGTTCTGTGAGCAGCAGTACAGATCAAGCCTGGTCCTCTATGTCTTTGTGCACGAGCCCCTCTCCCTCCCGCTCCGCCGCAATAAATCCTCTTCTCCCCGTTCCGCTGCCTATGAGCTCACCTCCCCGATATTTCCCATCCCTCCGCCCCATCTCCGCAGCCCAGCCTTGTCACATCCCCGAGCTTCCAGCTGGGACATACGTGCTGTGGCTGGTACCAGACGACGTGCTGGCTGATAGAACAAACGGGTTGGTTGCGCGCAGAGCGGTTGGCTGCTGTGCCAGGCACGACAGGCAGCTATCGAGCTCGTGCTTTTATCTCCAACCTGTCGCTGGCTTCCTCCGGAGCTGGCTGGAGGCTCTGAAGTTGTTGGGGAGGGAATTACCAAATGCAGCTTTTGTAAATTATCATAGAATCACAGAAGTGTCTGGGTTGGAAGGGACCTTTCAGATCATGGAGTCCCACCACCAACCTCACTCTGATAAAACCCATCACTAACCCATGTCTCTCAGCACTAGGTCAACCCGGCTTTTCAATCCCTCCAGGGATGGGGCCTCAACCCCTGCCCTGGGCAGCCCAGTCCAAGGCTTCACAACCCTTTCCCTGTCAAAATTGTCCCTCATCTCCAACCTGAGCCTCCCCTGGTACAATTTGAGGCCTCTTGTCCCATGGCCTGTGACTCACTTTTCTCCTCACTTGTGAGGGTGAGTGCTGGGTGTCGAGGCACACGGGGAGGTAAGAAGTTAGAGAGGAACTTTGTGGTGGTGTTGGCTGAGGCTTCCCAGGCTGTGAACCAGCATGTAACTGGTGGCCTGTCCTTCCTCTGTGTGGGTCCTGCCTCAGTCAGGGTGGTTTCAGGTCTGGGTGGTAAACGGGCTGAGAGCATGGCGCAGAGAATGCTGCTGAGTGCTGTTACGCCGCTGCCTCGGTGGTGTTCTCCTTCCTGGCAGCATGAACGGGAGTTGCACGACCCTAGACGTTGGCTGATGAAATGAACTTGTCTTCCTGTTCAGAATAGGTAGGGTGCTGCCCCTTTGCAATACTGGAGGCACCCCAGTGCCAGGCTCAGTCCTGCCCTTGACCTTGGAGCATCAGCCACTGATGGCACAAGCTGGCAGTAGTTTAGCTTTTGCTGGTTTTGGTGGGTAGCGTCTCCTTGGCCTTTGTTTGGGACTTGCTAGGACGTTGTGCCACACTGGAGAATCCCTTCTCCATAAAATTCCTTTTGCTGCAGTGATAGAAAAGCCCCTGCCAACCCTCTGGCCAGGTTTTAAAAGTGCTGGGTGCTTTCTCAGGAACTTGAGAGGAGGGGACTGATGCCACTGCTGTGGGGTACAGCCTTTGGCTTCGTCAGCATTTGTGGTGTGAACCTGGTCTGGGCATCTCCAGGATTTTTCCCAGTCTGCAGTTCAGGGGTAGGAAAGCGTGACTGGGAGCCCAGGAGTTTCCAAGGACGCCTGTACTCTCGTTCAACTGGAAGAGGAAAAGTCTATGGCTCATGCTGTCAGTGAGCTAGCTGTGTAGTATAAATCAAAGTCTTTTCTCCTCTACCTCCCCAACCCCATGGAGTTTGGGCTTTTTTTTTTGTTTCCTGCAGTTTGTCTGGACTCATGGGTCAGGCTGGGTAAGTTCCATGACAATTGTGGAAGCCACTATTATCTTTCCAGCTTCTAGCTCTCAGCTGAGAACCGGTCTTTGACCTTCTCCAGCCTCAAAAGGTAGGTTGACACTAAAGCACCGAGAGACTTTGTGCCAGGAGCAGAGGCACAGAATATCTTTGTTCCTTATAAAAGATTTTGTTAAAATAGAAGGAAAGCTGTCTTCCCTGGCCTGCTTTAGTGATCGCATAGTGTTTCTGGATGGTAAGTGAGGGATCTCAGCGCTGCCTGAAAGAGGAGGTTTGTTTTTAGCTGCTACTGCCACTGAGATAAAATAGGTTTAGGCCCAGTTTGAGTTGGCTGGATTTCATCTGATGCTGTCCCTTTTAATTCTGTCAGCTCATGTCCTCTTCCTGCCTGGGAACTGAACTTGGCTCGTTGCTTTTCAGCTGTTCAATACAGTTCATTCAGATGGTTTATTTAAAGAAAGAAAAAGGAAAGGGGAAAAAAAAGAAAAAGAAAATAAAAAAAGACACGTCTTCTCTCTGTGCTTTGCATCAGTCCATGTGCCCTGAGGGTGCTCCCAAATGTCAGGGATGGACAAGGCAGCAACGCTTGTAAATCTGATATATGGTTGCATTTATAAATGCACAAGTTGTTTTAGCCTTCGTAATATATGTGGGAGAGGGAGGAAAGAAATGGGCATGGAGACCCAGAGGGAGCTGTGTGACACATCTCGATGCAAGGCTGCCTCAACGGCTGAAGGGGTAGGAGGACAGCCAGCAGGCCCCATGCCCTGGGACACTTGGGGCTGGACTCTAGCAGGTGTTTATTCTGAGTGGCTGCATTTTATATTCTTATTACTAAATAACTACTTTTGATCGTAGAATTGTCCGGGTTGGAAGGGACCTTCCAGATCATCGAGTCCCACCACCAACCTCACTCTGATAAAACCCATCACTAACCCATGTCTCTCAGCACTAGTTCAACCCGGCTTTTCAATCCCTCCAGGGATGGGGCCTCAACCCCTGCCCTGGGCAGCCCAGTCCAAGCCTTCACAACCCTTTCCCTGTCAAAATTGTTCCTCATCTCCAACCTGAACCTCTCCTGGTGCAACTGGAGGCCATTTCCTCTTGTCCCATGGCCTGTGACTGGGGAGAAGAGACCGACCCCCCCTGGCTACCCCCTCCTTTCAGGGAGTTGGAGAGAGCGAGAAGGTCTCCCCTCAGCCTCCTTTTCTCCAGGCTGAACCCCCCCAGCTCCCTCAGCCTCTCCTCAAAGGACTTCTTCTCCAGACCCCTCACCAGCTCCGTTGTCCTTCTCTGGATCTGCCGCAGCCCCTCAATGTCTTAAGATCAGAACATCAGCAAGATCAGTCTTGCTTATGTTTTCTGCTCAAAGTGGAGGGGAGCCAAGCTCTCAGCAGGAAGGCTTTTCTCCATCCTCCCTGCTGCAGGAGGGTGAGAAGGAGCCAACATGCTGCGGAGCAGTGGTCTCTGTTAAGAAGAGCATCCTGAACTCCTGGGTGAGGAAGCTGGGGAGAAGCTGCATATGGTCAGCCCAGCCTCGGACAAAGGTTCTGTGCCCTCTTCTGAAGGAGGAATGCAAGACAAAGGAAGGCAGAAAACTTCCCCTTCTGCTGGTGTGAGGTCCTTTGGCATCTTGCACGTGAGGTTTTTGTCCCACCCAGCTTTTTCTGGGAAGTGGAAGCAGCCGCAGTAATGGTTAAAGGCTTCTGCACAGGATAGCGTTGCCTCCTCGTGTCCGGGAGCTGAAAGGCACAACACAGAGGGATTGTTGAGCAGTCGCAGGAGCATCCTCTGTGCGATTGTTTGGGGTGCACAGAGGGGAGTTTGAAGGTTACACGTACCGAGGGGCCTTGTGCAAAGGGGTTGTTTTCTCCCCTTGACAACTGCCCAGCCCGTGTTAGGTGACACCGCAGGGGAGAGCACACTGAGCTGGAAGTTGGGTTCGCTGTTACCCGTCCCCTGTCTTTTGCTTCCTCTTGAAGATCTGTGTGGCAAGCGGTGCTCAGACTGTGCTTTCTGACTGCCCCGCTCCCCCTGCGAGCGCCGGGGAGCTCCTTACACACCATCTTCCAACAGCCTCAGCTGCAAAGCTCCTTTGCAACAGCCTGCCCAGCTGGGAGGCAGCAAATGGGCACAGTGCAGGGAGAGTTTTGTTCTTGGTGGAGAAGAGAATCAGGGAGAGTATATTCAGAGGCTGTAGGCATTCCCAGAGCCTGTGGAAAGTGGACTCTCCTGCTTTTTTTTCCTTGCTTAAAGGAATCATCTTGGAACACTTGGGGGTGGTGTTTCGAAAGGTGCTTAATGAACAGTCTGGCTGTTTTATATTTCAACCTTAGAAACACACCAACTTGGTCCCTTGTTGCTACCGTAACGGGCTGGTAGAGCTCAATGCGTAACTAATATTTTACACAAATATGTGTGAATACAAAGTTCCTCTGTTTCCTGCCCTTTGGCCTCCTGCTTTGCCAAAGTAAAACAAAAGTTTGGCCTGTGCAAGCTTTAAATTCCTGAAAATTTAAGAGAAAATAATCTACCACTGAGAAAAATGCTACAGTGCGCTCTCAAAGACCCCTTCCCTTCCTGTCTGTTCCAAGCCCCAGAACTAGTGCCTGGGTAACTAGAACTCTTTTCTGAAGAGGTTATGATGTGAAGGAAGTTCTGTCTGAACATATGGAAAATCTTCTTTACTTTGAGGGTGGCAGAGCCCTGGAAGAGGCTGCCCAGAGATGGACCTGCTTTGGCCAGAGGGGTTGGACTAGATGAGCTCCAGTGGTCCCTTCCAATCCCATAGCTCTGTGAGTCTCATAGCTCTGTAGGTGTTTTCTCACAGACTTGTCTCCCCTTTCTTGCCCGTTCTCGAGCAATGTTGGCTAAAAGGGATACCCTGGTGCAGTCTGACAATCTTTCTGTCAGACACCTGTGCCGTGAAGGCTATGAAGAGAACCTGCTTTGCATACTTCAGAGGAGGATAGTGCTTTTGCTTCCCTTTCAAGCTCCTTGGAAGCTCTTTGACAGAAAGGTGCCTTAGAGGGTTATCTAGGGGAGGATTGCAAGTGACTGTACAGTCTTATGGTGCTCCTGTGCCCATCTAAGCATCCATCTGTCTTGGTGACTTGCACGCGTGCAACTATGTAGGAGGTCCAACAACAAAAAGTTTTTCTCTTCTACTCCAGTTCTGTTCCCTCACTGAGGACACCCAAAGGTTGGTAAAGGCTGTGGGAACAAGCCTTTCTTCTAGTTGCACCTGGCTGGGAAACCTTCAGGTAACCATAAAACATTCTGGCTCTCATGTGCCAGAACACGGGGATAGGGTTTTTAAATGAAAGGCAAGTATCTTTGGCCACATGAGACCACATAATCTGTAAATAAACTGTCATTAAATACCTATTTTGAGCTGAGTCCTTATCTGACAGGAGATCCTGCTCTGTTACATCCTTTCTTGCTCCTGGGCCTCCACCCTGTCCTGAGGCTATTCAGTTTTGGAAACTATCAAAGACACAGGTACCATCCTTTGAAAGGGAGCTGTGAAGCGCAGCTTGTTCAGGTGAAGGATGCTGAAAGCTGGTGGCAGCGGAGCTGGACATGGGTAGAAGGGGTTTTTTTTCCTGGTCTGGAGCTCGAGATTTGACAAATGCTTCCCTCTTGCTCCCTTGGGGGATGGAGAGGGTAAGGAGAAGAGTGTCCTATTTGCCTGTTGAAGGTGGAAGCAGCGCAGGGCGATGGGGTTGGGCGATGAGGTGAGGTGTAGAGGAGCCAGGAGAGTTTTGTGGGACTGCAGAGGAGCGACTCGCCTCTGCGTTTGATTTCTTTCTCCGCCGTACTCAGCGATGCCAGTCCTTTCACATGCTGTGGTGCCTTCCTTCAGCCTTCCTTCTCCATGGGAAGGAGCCAAGCGGGTAGATCTCTAGATAGGTGAGAAATGTGGTGTTGCAAAAGCAAAATAAGGCTGGAGATGCATCCTGCCCTGGGCAGCGCTTATGCCGAGGGGATGCCAAGCGCCATGGATGTGCCAGCTCCAGCCTCAGCCGGCTGCGAGGGCTGGAGAAGGCTGTAAGGAGCAGACGTGGAGGAGCTGAATGAAGTTGTGGGGATTAGAGGAAGCCGTGGGAGGAGGTGGCTGGCGGAGCAGGCTGTGTGGAGTCAGGGAGAGGACAGGGGGCCCACTGCTCGCAGAGGGTGGGAGCGTGCCCTGGGCACGGGAGTCACTCGCTGGGAGCCTGCGTGAGAAATTCTCAGAGGCTGCAGTCATGGAAATTGTCTACGCGCGTAGAGATGGGCAGGGAGAAGGAGCGAGCCAGGCACACAGATGTGTAAGGGGATGGAAAGAAATGTCCTGGAAACCAGAAGAGGTAGCGGAGGCTCAGAACCAAACAGGTTATCGTATGATAGTGTTTTAGCATTTGTTTTTCAGATAAAATATATAACACTCTCCCGCGTCATCTGAGGCATCCAGGTGCCAGGTGTCTCCGTTGTGGTACCAAAAGCAGCTTTTGCAATTCTATCTGTGGAAGCTGCAGAGCAGTGAGACGTGTTTCCCACCATCCCACTGCCAGCAGGGGTGAGTGAAGGCTCCGAGTGGGGCACAGAGGAGTGAGGAATCACGTTTTCCTGCTGGGGAGGCACTGGAGGCTTTTTGTCATGCTTTCGGTGCAGGAGACTGAAAGGATCAAATACATTTATACATGTTTGCATAAATTGATGGGGCTCTGTTGAGAGGTGCATTAATTTTCCAGATTTAACAACCTGGAACAGTAATCAACTTTCTATTTTCAACCTGCTGATCAGTTTAAACAAACAAACAAAAAAGTCTCCAGCACACTTCTGTTCTCTAAAACTGCCATCAACCCTCAGAAGTCAAGCAGTCCCTTACAGTATGGATAATCTGGGGGTTTTCCCCACTGTTATTATTTTTTTTTTAAAGAACATTTTGCCGAGGCCCCTTGTTTCTAAAAGCCCAATTTGAATCCCCGCGGCGGAGCTATTGTTTAATTGTGCTCCAGGGATTTAATTCCCGCTAAGGCATCTTGTCTGTGCTGTGTGTCTGCACCGGGCAGCAGAGCCCTGTGAATTTGCACCTCTTTGGAGTGCCCGGGGCTGGGACAGTTCCTGTTTCCCAGACAGGAGATAAAGGGCAGCAAAACTCTACTGCAAAACAGGGAGGAAAAGCTTTTTCTTAATGTAATGCAAATATATCGTGGCTTAGATTCTACTTATACGTTCTTAAAAACACCTTCAGCTTGAGTTGAAAATTAAATTATAAACTAACTGCCAGCGGGCCCCACAGATTATATTGCAATTGTTTTTCCCCTTTACCAATCCATGTCCTTTGTAAGTTAGGAAACTGAGCAGACAGCCTGAATTTAGCATTAATTTGATTATCCCTAGATTATCTTAATTTGATGTGGCTGGCAAATGAGTCTGAACAAAGTCTTTTTCTTTATGCTCTGTTGGGTTTAGCTCAATTTGCATCTGTGTAATAAGTTGCAATAACAGTAGTATTTGAGATTTTTAGGCATGATTTTCACGTTTAGCCTGTGGATGGGTTTGTTATAGTTATGTCTGTGCGTGCATGCTTATATCCATCACTGAGCTAGTTAGAAATATAGTCAGTAGCTCTGATGAAAAATATAGCTAATACATTTTAGCGTTGGACTCCGTGGCTGCCCTTAATTTCTCTCTATTAATTTTAGCTGTTCAGTCTGCAAAATGGTACTGAAAAAAAAAAAAAGCCCAGCATCAAATCTTATTTGTGACAGATTGCCAGATTACCTTTTTCTTTTTTTTTTTTCTTTTTTGTTTTTGTTAATAAAGCCAGACTGAATATGTGGGAGAAAATACATTTATGTAATAAATTATACAGAGACCGTGCATGGGGTAATAGCAGTGCAATAAATTACATTGTTCCTGTAAGTATGGGATAAGCTGCGTCCAATTTAAACGTCTGCCTGCATCACTGTCATGCTGGTCAGGAGCTCACTGGGGGCCTTTTTAACATTCCTGCACCCGTAAGTCACGGAGTCCAAATCCTTCTTTGCTTTGCCCCCAAATGCAGAATTTCTCTGAGGTCTGTGACTCGCTGCCTGCCGTTCAGCGGAGGTACAAAATGCAGGTCTGTACCCTTGAGAGCAGCCAGTTTACAAGCGGTTGAGCGATGTGGGTAACGTAGGTCTACCTCGTGTGAGGGACGTGGTCACCTTGTTTGCATGCCAGCATCCCCAGTGACACACAGTACTGTAAATTTTTTGAGGGTTTTTGAGTTCTGGATTGTTTTTTTTTTCTTTTAGACCAAGCTTGCAGAGAATCCCACAATGATAGTGGTTGGAAGGGACCTCTGGAGATCATCCAGTCCAACCCCCTGCCAAAGCAGGGCCACCCAGAGCAGGTCCCACAGGAACGTGTCCAGGTGGGGTTTGAATGTCTCCAGAGAAGGAGACTCCACCACCTCTCTGGGCAGCCTCTGCCAGGGCTCTGACACCCTCACAGGGAAGAACTTCCTCCTCGTGTTGAGATGGAACTTCTTCTGTTCCAGTTTGTGCCCGTTCCCTCTTGTCCTGTCACTGGGCACCACTGAAAACAGACTGGCCCCATTCTCCTGACATCCACCCTTGAAGTATTTCTAGGTGTTGATCAGATCCCCCCTCAGCCTTTCCTCATCAGAGAGGTTCTCCAGGCCCCTCAGCATCTTTGTGGTCCTGTCCTGTCCCCTCTCCAACAGTTCCCTGTCCTTCTTGAACTGGGAGGCCTAGAACTGGACCCAGGGCTCCAGACGGGGCCTCCCCAGGGCAGAGCAGAGGGGGAGGATGACCTCTCTTCACCTGCTGGTGACAGTCTTCCTGATGCCCCTCAGGATGCTATTGGCCTTCTTGGCCACAGGGACCCCATTGCTGGCTCATGGTCATGGTCTCAGGACCATGCATTGTGGTAGCAGAGCCAAGCAGTGTTGCTGGCTCGAGGGGGTGACCCAGGTAGTGGCTGCTCTCTCAGGGGCAGGAATGTTTCTTTCAGCATCATTTTGTACATATCTTAGAATAAAGTCAGCGTCTAGCAATGGCCTGGTTTTCCACAGAAACAAGAGAGGAACACAGAAAACTTACTTTTGAAGGATGTAAGCACAGCAAAGTGGCTGCTTTTCCAAACCCAGCCGCACTTAGTAATTAATGCACTCAGGGCTTCTCCCTCTCTGCGCAGCATCAGCTCACGACCATCAGCTCACACACTGTCCAGATGGATTTATCAGACTGATTAGTCTGAACAGTTTAACCCCTCTGGTGCAGATTTTATCTGGCATTTCGAAGGAGGTGGTGTATTCTCAGAGATCCAGTGGAGTGGTCAGGCTACAAAATGTGTTCTCCTAATTTGAAAACCTATCTAAAGAATTGCATGGGGTGACCGTGTCGGAAGGGGGAGGTTTCTGGCCTTTGGATGAACCAGGGTGATGGTTCTGAACTGTCCCAGGACCAGGCTCAGCCTGGGGGCTGTGTGCCAGGCTGTGCAGGGACAGGAGATACGCTTTGAGTTCCCTTTCCCCCTCCTTGCTGATGGAACAGTGTCACCTCCCTGTTTTCCTGCTTACAGTCCCCTATGTGCACGCCAGAGGAGGTATTTGGCTCCCAGGTACCCAAACAGCTCTCTTCCCATCTGCCCTGGATGCAGGGTAGCGAGCTCACTGGAGAAGGTCCCTCACCCGGATTCAGACCTTCATTGGATGGAGGTCTCTTAGATCCTAGTACTTGTCTTGGTTTGCCAGCCTTTCCATCTGACTCCCTGCAAGGGAGGAAGCAGGGTCCCATAACACCACCTGGGCATAGATTCCAGGCATGACACTGTTTATAAAACATCTTGAGGCCAAGAATATGACTTGGGTTTTATTTCTTTAGGCATCAGCTATATTTAGTCAAATTAAAGGGCTGGGATTGGGAGGGGAGAGAGAGAATTCACTCCAAGAAAATACATGAGCAGTGTTACACCAAGAAAATTTACTAGTCCTCAGTGGGATGGTTCCCTCTGAGTTATTTCCCCAGTTCTCATTATCGAGCAGTTGGATAGTAAAGTTAGGAGAGACTGAGCAGCTGAATTATGGCCATTGCTGTATGGAGGAGCCTCACCTGCTTTATGTGGGCTGTAAAAGAAAATGGATAATGACATTTTAAAGACTTCAAAATACGGGCAGCTTGACAGAGTGATCTGGTGTAACTGTCTTAGAGGTGCTGCTTTTGCATGTTGGAATGATGTGAGAGGTGGTGTATGGGAAATGTAGAGACTTGGCGTTTCGGCTTCAGATTTGCTACTATAAAATATGGAATGAAATATTAAGTTTGAAAGGAAACGTTTTAATGATTTCCTTGTTGAGTACTTATGAAATCAATGCCTCCCTATGTAGCAGTTTGATTTCATTGAATCAGCACTCCCTAACAGAGAGGGGGAAAAAAACCCAATAAAAAATCAGTAGGTTTTGTTTGCAGAAAAAGAAGCGGTTTCATGTCTGTGAGGATGGATCACCTTCCTGCATTAGGTTTAAATCCTATAAGTGCCCCTTCCAAGCAGGTGAGAGTGTCCAAGAGGTTACTGTGAGCAACCCCGTGTATTTACAACACATCCAGAGCTCCCGTGGTTACTGCTGAAGGGTGTTTATCCTGAGGCAGGTCAGGTAGCTTTGCTCTTGGTACCGTGGGGGGAACGTGTAACCACCTCAGGTTACTGTGAGGCAGAAGTACTCAACGGCAGTTCCCGTGAATCAGCTCCTACGCAGTAAATCAGAACCTTAGTTTTACCCCTGAGGATTGGCTGATTTAGCCATACACTGAAATAATTTGGATTTACTTTTCTTATATATTTTCTTACAGTTCCTTTGCTATTTAATTCCTCCTGTTGATGGCCAAATTGTTGCTGTGCTTTACCATCTGTCCTACACATTTAATGATGCCCTGGTGAGGTTTTGGTAACTCTTGGTTTTGCTCTGCACATCTGAGGAAATGAGGCTTATATGCAGAGATGCTGTTAGTAGTCAGTACAAGACTGACTGTCCCAGAATCACAGAAGTGTCTGGGTTGGAAGGGACCTTCCAGATCATGGAGTCCCACCACCAACCTCACTCTGATAAAACCCATCACTAACCCATGTCTCTCAGCACTAGGTCAACCCGGCTTTTCAATCCCTCCAGGGATGGGGCCTCAACCCCTGCCCTGGGCAGCCCAGTCCAAGCCTTCACAACCCTTTCCCTGTCAAAATTGTCCCTCATCTCCAACCTGAACCTCCCCTGGTGCAACTGGAGGCCATTTCCTCTTGTCCCATGGCCTGTGACTTGGGAGAAGAGACCGACCCCCCCTGGCTCCCACCTCCTTTCAGGGAGTTGGAGAGAGCGAGAAGGTCTCCCCTCAGCCTCCTTTTCTCCAGGCTGAACCACCCCAGCTCCCTCAGCCTCTCCTCAAAGGACTTCTCCAGACCCCTCACCAGCTCCCTTGCCCTTCTCTGGACCTGCTCTAGCCCCTCAAGGTCTTTTTAGTGGTGAGAGGCCCAAAACTGGACCCAGCCCTCGAGGTGAGTCCTCACCAGTGTTCAGTCCAGGGGGATGGACACCTCCTGAGTCCTACTTATTATACTGTTCCTGGTACAGGCCTGTCCTACCCTAATGGTGTTGGAACTTGTTGGCCAGTGTCAAACAGACTTAACAGGGGTAGGGCTCTTGGAGAGACTTGGTTTTTAAAAGATTGTAAAAATGCACAAGTGAGTTGCTAACTATGCCCTCTGCAGTGGAGACGGACGGAGATGAGTTACTATTGACCTTAGAAAAAAGTGAATCTAGATGGGGGCCTTCTGTGAGTGCCATAGCTGCAGTAACAGCTTCAGGCAGAGCTTCTTCCTCCGTGAGCAATGATGAATCCACCCACAAAATCCAAACCCACAGAGAAAAGAGCAGTCTTCGATCCCATGTTCATAGAATTCTTCTCCAGGCTTAATACTGAACATGAGAAGACAACAACTGGCCACCTACTTTAGGCTTGCTATTGAGGGCCATGAAGATGCTCCGAGGGCTGGAGCAGCTCTGCTGTGAGGACAGGCTGAGAGAGCTGGGGGTGTTCAGCCTGGAGAAGAGAAGGCTCCAGGGAGACCTTCTAACAGCCTTCCAGTACCTGAAGGGGCTACAGGAGAGATGGGGAGGGACTCTTGATCAGGGAGTGGAGCCACAGGACGAGGGGTAATGGTTTTAAATTGAAAGAGGGGAGATTTAGATGAGATACCAGAAAGAACTTGTTTGGTGTGAGGGTGGTGAGAGCCTGGAAGAGGTTGCCCAGAGAAGCTGTGGCTGGTCCCATCCTTGGTTCACAGCAGTGCAAAACAGAAATCTCAGAAATTAGTTTGGAGATGGCTGCTTCTCTGATTAGTCTGTGTGGTATGGGAGATACAGGGATGCATTTTGGGGGAAAAAAAGGAGCTGTCTTTAGGCACATCTGACTNAGAAGTTCCATCTCAACCTGAGGAGGACCTTCTTCCCTGTGAGGCTGTCAGAGCCCTGGCAGAGGCTGCCCAGAGAGGTGGTGGAGTCTCCTTCTCTGGAGACATTCAAACCCCACCTGGACCCCTTCCTGTGGGACCTGCTCTGGGTGGCCCTGCTTTGGCAGGGGCTTGGAGTAGATGATCTCCAGAGGTCCCTTCCAACCCCATAGCATTCTGGGATTCCTTGTTAGATGCTTTGCTCCTTGTGTACCTGAGGTAAGCACATGTCTTGTGCCTACTCCTGTCCTGGTTTTATGGAAATTAGTATGTGCATGTTGGAAACACGTTGTACGTGCTGATGGATGAAGGACAGGTTCTACCAAGTGTGTTATCGACAGAACTGCAAATAGTAGAATGGTGCAAAAACCACAGGAGACTCTTCACATCCATCTGTGGTGTGATGACTTTGAGGATTTATTTGGATGTTTTATGCTGTAATATGACACTTGCGAACACCCCAGATTTAGTTATAAATTTACTTTGGAAGAATCATTTATTAATAAAACATTGGAATTTGCTGGCTAAAGCACCGTTTAAGACCTTAAAACGCTTAGAAAGATTTTTGATTGTCGTCTTTTGAAAACACGAGTGTGAAAGGTGGGAAGGGAGAATGCTCGTCCCTGTTTTCAGCATGAGGCAAGAGAAAGTGGCCATCTAGTCTGTTTTTTTCTGAACTTTCTTAGTTTCAGTGGCTGTAAGTCTTGTGATTCAAGCTGTCCTCAGTGCTCTCTCTGGACAAGAGCTGATCTTACGACCCATATGGGTTACAGCACAGCGAAGAGCTGAGTTCCAGGCTGTAATTCTGAATATGTGCACTCTTGCAGGCTTTAAGTCGGCTTTGTATGATTTGCAGAATGTATTTATTTAATTTTAGTGATTTAATTGAGTAGGCAGTGTGAATTTTGTGGCATTGGGGTGCAGGCAAGGGAGAGGGAGACTTTCTAAGTGTTCAGTGTTCACATGGACATAAACAGGTGGGTTTCCAGCAGAGACATTTGCATTTGAAAACCTGCTCTAAACGGGCTGGGCTTTCCCAGGAGAAGCAACAGCAGCAGTGACACGCAGCGATCGATCAGCATAGAATTGTGTGAGCATTTGATGGGCAAAATGTTGTGGTATAAAGACAGGGCCTAAGAATAAGCCCTTTGTGGCTTTGTTTCATTCCTGAAAACTGTGACTGAGAGGCTTTTATCATTAAAAAAAAAAAAAAAAAGAAAAAGAAAAATTTAATCAGCCACATTTTGGTTAACCTGGAAAATATCACAAGATCCTTTGCCACTTTCTCGGTGCTGTTTCTTTAATCCAATTTTGATATTAAAAGAAAATAATAGAAAAATCGTGGTTTTCATTCCCGTCTGCTTATATTTCCCCAGCTCTAAAAGTAAAGTAATATCTGAACCACTCCTTTCAGTCGCAGAGCCGAGAGCGTGTAATTTAATGTACATAACGATAAACTCTTTCTTTCAAGCAGTTTGCATTTGCTATGTTTTCTTTCTTTCCTAATTTTAACTACGGAAAAATATTCCCCTTATCACAACACTGCTGTAACATGCTTTGCTTTTACGGGCCAAGTTCCTATGGTATTTGGAGTTTATTTTAATTCTTAATCAAATGATCTGTCCCAAGAAAATTCATCTGGGAAAAACAAAAAAAAAAACAACCCAAACCAACAAAAAACATAGAGAGGAAGAGTTCAAATACACACCAATGGGGACACCTGGTGGAGAAACTGAGAGTCGCCCAGGACGCCCTGCAATAGACTCCCGAATGGGTGAGCAGGAGTTAGCTCCTCGGTGGGATGTCTGTGGATGGACCACAGCAACTGCAAGATAACTCTCCTACGTTTACCTGCCTGCTGCTGCTGGCTCCCTCTGAGCATCTCCCACAGGAGGAAAGGCTGAGGGAGCTGGGTCTCTTGAGCTTGGAGGAGATTGAGGGGTGTCCTCATGAATGTTTATAAATATGTAAGGGGGGAGTGTCAGGAGGATGTAGCCAGGCTCTTCTCAGTGGCATCCAATGATAAGACAAGGGGCAGTGGGTACAAGCTGGAACAGAGGGGGTTCCATCTCAACATGAGGAAAAACTTCACAGTGAGTGTAACAGAACACTGGAAGGGGCTGCCCAGAGAGGTGGTGGAGTCTCCTTCTCTGGAGACATTCAAACCCCGCCTGAACGCGTGACCTGCTCTGGGTGTTCCTGCTCTGGCAGGGGGATTGGACTGGATGATCTTTCAATGTCCCTTCCAATCCCTGAGATTCTGTGATTCTGAGATCCTGCACTTGCTGCTGCCCAAGAGTACGTGCACGCAGTCGTGGTGCTGCCAATTCCCAGCGAGCAGTCTCCGAGCACCCCATTCCTCGGTGTCTGTTGTTCAATCATAGAATTGTCTGGGTTGGAAGGGACCTTTCAGATCATCGAGTCCAACCATCAACCTCACTCTGATAAAACCCATCACTAACCCATGTCTCTCAGCACTAGGTCAACCTGTCTTTTAAACACCTACAGGACTGGAATGACTGGGGCCAAATCTGCCAGTACTGGCAAATGCTGTTTCTTTGTCTCTTGCCACTGCAGAAGCTGCTGTGTTCGAGGATTCTCAGATAAGCCCTATAGATAGTTATTTAAGAGGTCTCCTATTGATGTGAAGGTGATGTGGGAAGGTTCGGTGAAGATCCAGGACCACATCTGCTGTCACTGCAGGGCAGAGGAGAACACTCCTCTGAACTGGATCCTGCTCTGTATCACATGAGATGCTCCAGTCTCTGCAGACTGCAACTCAAGCAACCACTAACATTTTCCAGCCTGCAGTGGAAATCCTAGTCCTCCTCCAGTGGGCAAGGCCTCCTTTCCCTCTCTCCTGTAAGCGTGGCTTTGGGAGAGACCATGGGGGAGGACGTCATCTTGGACTGCCTTCATCAGTGAGCTTGGCCAGCCAGAGGGGCACTGTGCTTGCCTCTGACTTCAGAAGCAGGCAGAGGGTACCTGCTTCATCCCTGGGGCACTACACCTATCTCAGAGGGCAGACTGTTGCTTCCAAGCTGTTTATTTGTAGATGGTATAAAAGCTCTGCCTGGAGTGGGACAAGCACAGGACCTGAGGACAAAGCAGTTGGCCAGGCAGCATTACTGCACACATGCTGTAGGAACTGTGTGCCAATGCACGATGCTTTAATTAGTATGCAAATGGCCATGGTTGGTTATTTTACTCCTAGCTTGCTCAGAAAGCAAGCATTAGCCTTTCCTGTGATGGGGCAGCAACATACAGATGGGTTCTGGTCTGCCTTCTGGCATGCTCCAAGCTGTGGAACATGGGATTATCTGGAGGGTTTGTCTTTCTAAGTAAGAGAGGAGGAAAAGAAAGGAATGCTTACAGTCCTGAAGAAGGAAGGGTAATTTCTGGCTCTTTGTTTTGATGCAGTCTATTCTGAAATAGAGTGAAATTTATAGCCTACTGGTTTTCTCATTGTTTGGGAAAAAAGGAACATATTAATTACAGTTCTGCACCAGAGCCACCAGACAATTGAGAGAGAAAGTGACTTTGGCTTGGACCATCATAAGTTGGGCAGCAGACTGTGGATTTTTATTAGATATAGCAGAGTATTATTTGTGTTTAATTGACATTTCAGAATCTTTTCTCTGTGGCAAATGAGAGCTGCAAATTAAGTATGAATCGCCATCCCATAGGCATCCAGTATGACCTGCTGACTCTGCACCCTCTCACAAAAGGAGACTAATGAGAGACAAGCTAATTTTACTTGTTGATATTCTTGTGTTGGGATTAATCCAAAAGCGGGATGCCATTTTTTGCTACAGGACTCAAGAGTGGGCAATTTTAAAGTCAGTGGTTGAATTCAGCTGGCTCAGTGAGATTCTTTTCCTGCTTCAGGTGCTACAGCTGACTGGGAGCCTCAGCAGGGCTGGCTGGAGGTAGTCACTGTGAATAGCCACCAGTGACTGGCCTGCTCCAGACCAGTGGTCCCTGTCTGACAGCAGTCAGGAGCAGATGCCAACAGAAAGGGTGTTCTAGCAGGCTTGACAGATGACATATTTCTTGCTTCTCNAACCTCTCTGGGCAGCCCCTTCCAGTGTTGTCATACTCACTGTGAAGAAGTTTTTTCTCATATTTAAGTGGAACCTCCTCTGTTCCAGCTTGTACCCATTGCCCCTTGTCCTGTCACTGGATGTCACTGAGAAGAGCCTGGCTCCATCCTCCTGACACTCCCCCTTTACATATTTATAAACAATTAATGAGGACACCCCTCAGTCTAGGATGCGGCTAAACATTACTTTTCATTCAGCTTTGATAAGACAGATGCTTATTATCCTGTCTTCCACCTTTCTTCCTTCCTTGATTACTGTGGATCTCGTCTTTGAGTTGTTACTCTGGAGGTATTCATGACGCATTTTGCCAGGATTGAGCAATGGCACACTTGGTTCTCTAGACAGAGGCCTATCTGATGGAGAGACACTTTCCGCCCTGAAACAGACCTGGAGTTGGATATTACCTTACTGCTCTGAAATTTCAAACTTGAACATAGGGAAAAAAGCTGAGGAAACACTTTTAAAAGGTGATGTAGAGCTAAGTTGAAATTAATTCCGTGGTAGTATTGCCAGGTGATCCACTGGTTTGAGTTCCAGGCAAATAAGAGTTTGGAGCAGGACTCAGAGTTGCTTTAGCATTATTTAATGGCAGAAACGGAGCTTACAGCATCGACACAAAGATTCTTTAGAGGCTGAGTTTTTCTGTATTGATCTACTGTTTAAGAAAGGGTCAGGTTTGCTTTGTAAAAGAAACATTTGAAAAACCCTTTGCGATTTAATCCTGCTCTTCAGTGAGGGCAGCTTCCTTGGCCAAGCAGGTTTGCTTGCTTTCCCAAAGTCCTTCTCAGTGATGTCTCTTAGATACGAGCTGCTTTGGATATTTTTAAATTGCGTGTGGAGTTACTAACCTTAGCAGAAGAGTTGGCGTGGTTTCTGCCAACTGCTGATTTCTCCCCACTCTGTGGAAAAGCTTCCAGCCTGTGGGAAAATGCAAGAGTCTGTACCTTACAATTTCCAGCTTGGAGCTGCTCCCCTCTGTTCTTGGCTGTAGCTACAACATGTAAGGGCAAGCTCCATTTACCACAGCCCTGCAGGAGGAAACTGCTGTGCAAGGGCAAAGGCCTTCCTGAATTTTCTGAGGTGCCCAAAAGTCTGTGTTTTACCAATAAGAAACAGATCAGTGTGGGATTAATCAGTGAAAGGTGAGTTGTGGGACCTGGAAGGAGTGACAGAGAGCCAAGCTCAGGAGGGAGGTTCCTGACTGACACCCCAGTTAGTGCTGCATTAGTCGGCATCTCTTCTTTAGCACCCAGTTGTCCTGGATCAAAGGTCATCCTCCCACTCTGCTCTGCCCTGAGGAGACCCCATCTGGAGCACTGGGTCCAGTTCTGGGCTCCCCAGTTCCAGAAGGACAGGGAAATGCTGGAGAAGGTACAGCAGAGGCTACAGAGATGCTGAGGGGCCTGGAGCATCTCTGTGATGAGGAAAGGCTGAGGGACTTGGGTCTTTTTAGTCTGGAGAAGAGAAGGCTGAGGGGGGATCTGATCAACAACTAGAAATACTTCAAGGGTGGGTGTCAGGGAGATGGGGCCAGGCTTTTCTCAGTGGTGCCCAGTGACAGGACAAGAGGGAACAGGCACAAACTGGAACAGAAGAAGTTCCATATCAATGTGAGGAGGAACCTCTTGACTTTGAGCATGGCAGAGCCCTGGCAGAGGCTGCCCAGAGAGGTGGTGGAGTCTCCATCTCTGGAGACATTCAAACCCCACCTGGACACGTTCCTGTGGGACCTGCTCTGGGTGGCCCTGCTTTGGCAGGGGGTTGGACTGGATGATCTCCAGAGGTCCCTTCCATATCATTCTGTGATTCTGTGACAGTCAGCTTGTTGCGTCCTGAGGCTCTTGGCCTCTAATCTTCCACAACACACACGGCTGACTTGTTTTTCCCCTTTGTTTCATGCTTCTTGTTGTTGTGGATTTATTTTTACCCATGAGGATAAATGATTGCAAAGAGAAAAGAATGACGACAAAATAATTTCCTGTTTAGAGTCTTGCTGTTTGTAAGTAATTAGTGAGTGAAGGCCCAGGGAGGGGTGTCCTGAACTGAGGGAGATTCAGCCTGGGAATGCAGTACATCTTCAAGAGCTGGTTCCTGAGAAAGCGAGCTCTGCAGGGGGCAGGGGTGGTGGGGTCTGCAGAGCTGGCTTTGTGCTGACGTTTGATGGTTCTCCACACAGATCTCTATCGGTGCAGAGACGTGCTTGTGGCAAAGGCACACCAGGCCTTTGCTGCTCTTCAGAACTTAGTTTTCTGATAAAACACCAGTTGAACATATTTTGACCAAAAATTCAGTGCCGTTGGAAAAGGCTTTTAGAGTATTGAGGAAGAAAATAGGCGGCCGTGGCTGAAGAATTTTTCATATTTTTCATCCTAAAGGGTGAACCGTTGTGCTCAAAGGCATGAGCCAGTGGTTGGTGGGTCAGGAAGGAACTGCCTTTCTCCTGTCATCAGAAAGGTGTTTCACCCCTTCGTTTGAAGCGTCTGATCTCAGCTGCTGTGAGGGAGACATCTGGTGTTGCTCACTGTGGCAGCTCCTGTCCCAAAAAGCAAACACATCCTGCCTTATAGAGGAAGGCAGAAGTCTGCAGTGGCCTGCAGTGACGAGTGGATTATGCGGTGTGTAAGCAGCTTTACTTTATGGTGCCGGGTGGGATGTAACCAGTCAGCAAACTGAGTTGGTCAGGGATTTATGAGTTCCAAAGCACTCCCTTGTGGCAGCGAGTCCCTCTCCTGATTCCAGAGCCTGGTGCAGTGTTGTGTTTGGCCCTAGCAGCTGGCTGACAGAGCGGTGTTCTGCTCAGACCCGGACCTGTCCTGTCTTGTGTGGGCTAGACTGAAAAGTGAGAACAGACTAGCAGATCTTTGGCAAACCCTGATTTGTCACCAGGCCCTACCTCGTAATTAAGTTCACCATGCTAGATTAAATGTTGGGTGACCAGGGTACTTCACAGGATACGTGTAGGGAGAGGGCATCAGGAATCACAGAATCCCTCTGTTGTCTCAGGCTCCATTTGTCCTCACTTACCTGGTTCATCACGGTGCTTCTCTGTATCTGCAGGGTTTCATCCAGCACCACATGGTACATTCTGTGGAAGGTTCTTGCACAGTTCCCACTCAGTTCAGTATCTCTGTTTTCATTTATTCCAGATTGTTGGGGTTTGCACTGAGGAACTGCATGCGGCTCAGCAGTGGAACGGGCAAGGGATCTTGGAACTGCTTCGGACTGTCCCGGTGTAAGTGCTCATATAGCCCATACAGGGGGAGCATTCCCGCAGAGAACAATTCAGCTGCTTATTTTTATTAACAGTCTTTAACTTGCTGATGGAACTTATTTAATCCTGTGCTGCAGCGAGAGATGGGAATTCATTGCAAAGCTGTTCTCACGCACAGACACTTAGAGGGCAAATTAATGCATGTGGAAGTCCACATGTTCGGGGTGAAAGAGAATGAGGTCTTGAAAACCTCATTTCCTTCCTCTTGCGCCTGCAGCACTTTCTTGTTGGTTCTTCCCAAGAGAGCTGGGGTAACTCTTATGGCTGAGCTCTCTGTGGAGTTCAAAAGAAAGGAAGGAGAGGGTCCGACTTGCAGTGCCAAGCAAAGCTTGGGTACTGCTCTGGAAGTGAAAAAGCCACTCGCAAATTGGCCCTGCTTTTGGTTGGGCCAGTTTGCAGGAGGAGGAGGAGGAGTGTTCCTGCAAGTGAGGTTCATCGTTATCTCTCCCACGGCAAAACCAAGATGGCATTGGGTTAAGGAGGAAATGGGTTTTAAATAGTAAATGATCTGTTGATGCTTTATTTGCTGCCAGGATGCAGCTAAGTGGTTTTGGCTTGCAGGTGTTTTGTTTAAATATTTTGGTCTTATATTTAGTGGAAGTTAGTGCCGTGTGATTGTAGCTGAAAAGATTATTTAATTTTTTTACACAAAATGGTTACGAGTATGTGTTCTTGGGCACAATAGTACACTGCCTGCTGCCACTATGGCCTTTAATTGATTGTTTATTTGTAAAAGCCTTTGCTGCTGGCCTTCTTAAACCTGAACTTTTCTCTTTGAGGCACAAGTGCCGATAATTCATTTGAATGCCCCAGAGCAGAGTGAATTTGTCCACCTGCAAGCTTTGTTTCTGGGACCCCAAGGCAATAAAGGCTGCCTGCAGCTCCCTTGGCTCCTCTAAGTCAATATAGATATAGCACCCCTCTCCTCACTGTGTTCCCATGTTGGTTTTTGGCCTTTGTGCTGTGGTTCAAGCACCTTTCCAAGGATAAAGTGAAACCCAAATGAGCACGGTTCGAAGGCAAAGCTGCAAACTACTAAGCCACTGATGTGGAGTCAGGGTAAAAGTCTCTTGCATCCCAGTGAGGAGCTGAAGCAGGTCACACCTCTGCAGTTAATAATTAACAGCTTCCAAAGTGATGTGGAAAAAAAAGAGAGAGTGGCTATCAATGCAACTGAAAAAAATCAATAAAATATTAACTTTTATTGTTCCCCCTTCAAGTGCTTTAGGAGACTGTAACACAGACGAGGCCAGAGGAGGGGGCTTTTGACTGCAATAACAAAGTGTCTCATGAAAAAAATGAAAATTTTTCAGGCAATTCCAAAAAGACTTCAGTTTTTACTTCAAATGGAAAGCACCATCTAAGGCTGGCTTCTGCAGTCTGCCTGCACTGTGACCCGAAGTAAAGTCTCCGAGTAGTTCATCTTCGCAATAATCTGTTTTCTATCACCTTTGTGGGGAAATGTCTTGACCCTTCTGACTTTTATTGCTAATGAAAACAAAGATTTCCCTGAACCACCTCAGCCATTAAGTACCAACTGGGCAAAACAGCTACCGTGAGGATATTTATCAGCAGCTTTTTATGGTACTGAACATGACTGCTGATCTCAGCAGAAAGTGCTGCCTCATTGGGACCCTGCTGCATCTTTAGATATGTAATAAAGGTATCAATCTTGGCGCCGTGCCTTGCCCATCTTTCATAGATCTAGCGAGGTCCCTGGACTTCCCAGTCCCAAACCTGTAAGATTAAAACGCTGTTCAGTCCTGTACGAGTGTGTCTGGACCAGGGGGAGGGAGCCTGTGTCAGTCCCTGCTGCTCTCTCTAAGACAGAGAGCCAGGAGCTAGGGAATGCAAAGGACAAATGCATACAAAATGTATACAAAACAGAGAGGGGCTTCTAGGCTTGTTTTAAACTCTGTTTTGTGCTTCCTCCCTGCACAGGTCGACTCCGAGGAGTCGCTAAAGTGCCTGTTTGATTCACTGCCTTCCTTTCTTTCTTTGTAGAGCTGGAGGCCCCTGGTTGATAACAGATATGCGAAGAGGAGAGACAATATTTGAGATTGATCCACATCTGCAAGTATGTCTTTAGTTAATAATACATCATGTCTTTTGTAGTGGCCAGGGAGAACTGGTTTGATGGTATAAACCAGTTCTATTATTTTCTGTAAAGATGCTGTGATCTTCTCAGCATCAAAAACCCACCTGGACGCGTTCCTGTGTGACCTGCTCTGGGTATTCCTGCTCTGGCAGGGGATTGGACTGGATGATCTTTCAAGGTCCCTTCCAATCCCTGAGATTCTGTGATCCTCTGATTCTCAATATTTGCAACAATGCCAGAAAAGTCCTAGAGATTCCCTTTGTCCTCTCAGAGGTGGTTCAAGAGTGCATGTGTCCGCCCCACATGGATGGCAGCTCTGGGAAGAACCTTAGAGAAAGGGAGACAAGGAAAACAGAGATAAATTGGTAAAATTTGGACTGTGTGTTTTAGAAAGGAGGAAATTAAAACAAGGTAAAAGAACCTAAAACAATACAAGATTTAGAGATGATAGATCAGGAAATTCCTCCTTTGTTTTATATGCAAGCATAAGAAGATACGCAGAAAACTCAAAACCAACTAAGTCATATTTTTTTCACAGCGAATGTGACAGTGTAGCTCGATCCTTGAGGCCAAGTAGTCAGTGTGGTCTGAGAAATTATGGGAAGACATTATTTCTGAAACGTATCTCATGCAGCTATTAATAATCTGTGCAGGGAGATATATTAAACCTTCTTATTTGGAGTTAATTTCTAGATTTTAAAGATCAGAATAGGACCTCTGTGGAGGGGTCACCATCCCATGGGCTACTGCTGATCCATGTGTTCGGGGGACAGTTCTGAAGAGTTATGGTGCCAGAGTACAGGGGTCCTGGGCAAATCCAGTGTGGTGCTGACCTCGTGTCAGTGAATCACTGAGTGTTTGCCTTGAACAGAGAAATTTGGGCTTTGCATGGCAGGGCACGTGCAGATGTGCATGTTTTGTACAAGCTATTGCATTTGCGTATGGTCTGCGCGTCTGCATCTGATTACCCTCAGTTGCCTCACAGCATCTTTTATTTTGAAAGCTTAAGAACAAAACCAAATTCTACTTTTACTCTTTTTAAGGGTTCGTTCATCTAAAATAACCCTGGTCTAACAGAGGCAAAAAAGCCCCAACTGTTCCACAAATGTCCTGCAGCTAATACAACTGCAAGTCCTTTAAAGTTTTTGGGCTCTTCAAAATGTTGCCCTCTCCCCTCCTGGAGGGGGTTTGTCTGTTCTAATGGTGATTCCTAATGATAAGAGGGTTTTCTTCAATTTACTGTAAATGAAAAGTAGCTCAGCTTACTGGAATCTGAGTCAGCCAAGGCAAGTTAAGGCAAATAAAGAGCACCTCTGCCTCCCCGGTGTGTCCTACCACCGAGAGCTGCTATGTCTGTGGTCTTTCCGGACTTCCTCACATTGAAGACATTCCTGTTTCTGTTCTCTCTTGCCCTTGCACGAGTGTGGATGTGCAGGGAGGTGTGTGAGTGTGTGTTTGTACCTCCTTCCCACTCTGCTGCCGCAGCCCCTGGGCATTCACAGGGCAAAACCTGTCCCGCCAAGAGCCTTTGGTGAGCACCAGGGAGGGGGGAGCAAAGCTGGCTTCAGCCACGTCCTGCGCCTCCCGCTCTAATTAGTGGGGAAAGGATAAAGTGTGACTCACTTGGCATTTTCTGGGTGGTGGTGAGAGCTGAAAGGCAGCAGCGGAAGACAAGAGAGGGAAGGGAAGCAGGCAGAGAAAATGGACAGCTTTCCGGGGAGCAGGCGAGCACGTTGCCGGCCCGGGAAACAGGCAGAGCTTCTTTTGAGGCTGCATTGTCTCTTGTGGGAATTGGTCGAGGCCTAAACCCAGCCCTGGCAGCAGCAGCTGTACTTTCTGTTCGGAGTTGCTGAGAATGGATCCCAACTAAGATGTCATCCCAGGATGTCGGCAATTAACGCTGTGGCAATGCCGGCTGTTTTCTGTTCAGCCAGGCTTCCCTGTAGGCCATTCAGATTTCCCTGGCAGCGCTGTCAAACAGTCCCTGTCGCTCCCCAGCTCTGCTGCTGATCCTGAGTGCTTTGCTTCTGTTCTAGCGCATATCTCAGAAGAGAATAAAGCTGATTCGAATTTCCTGAGTTGTGGTTGCCGCTCTGCGGGTCACGCTGCAGTGCTCTGGCTCGTTTAGAAAGGGATCAATGACTTATAAGAGCCTCAGAGCATCCCTCCCACATGCTGAGAGGAAAATGGGACAGAAACATCCTTTCTTTGAGGAAGGAAAAAGCTGAACCTCCTCTGCCCTGGGCTCCTCCAACCTCCCTTTCAAGGCAGGAAGAACAGCCCCTCAGCCCAGGCACATCTTTGCTGGCTAAGGATGGGGTAAAGTTGTGCATTACCCCAGTGAGAGTCTGAACTGGTTAGAGGCTGGGTTTGGGGGTGTTTTTTTTGTTTTCCACACCCCACACCCCCAACGTCAATACTCACAAATGTTATAAAACAAGCATGCAAATTAGGCTGCCTTAGGCCAGCTCGTTTCCATCAGCCCCCCTTGATCTCCAAGGGATGCCAACAGAGCTTCTTCCCCCCCAGTCTGCAGACCAGCTGAGATGCAGATGACGAGTCCCTTTCCCCCTCCCCAGGGCTCTGTGCAGCCTCTGGAGTCCCCAGCTGTGTCTGAGTGGGGACCCTGTCACGTCCCACCAGAGCTTCTGCCTGAAGGTGTCCTCAGGACCCTGTGAGCTCTCCAGCTCCCTCGCTGAAGGGCCAAGCTTGGTGGCTCTCCTGTGCTTCCCCAACCGCTGGAGTGAAAAATGACTGTGCTGACAAGTTAAACCTCCCAGTGCCAGCTGATTTGGGTCCTCACAGAGGAGCCACGTGCTGAATCTCACTTAGAGCATCGTTTGCATATGTAGGATCGGATGTATTTTTATTTCTTGTTTTCCACAAGTTCTATTTCTGGGTGAAACAACTAATTTTATGTTGAGGAATATAACAAAAGAAAATCCCAGCAGATTTGTTACTTCTCAGATTTTCCCATTACGTTTTCATAGAAGCCAGTTTCCCCTGATGCCGGAGGAAGATCCCAACAAGGAGTAGTCTTTCAGGGAGAGAGGCTGAAGGCGGGCAGTCTCTTGAGTACTTAGATTTAAGTTAGGGCTGCTCTGGTCCTGTCACCAGCCACAGGCTTCTGCCACCACTCTTGAGCCAAAGGGCCAGTTTATGGAGGTGATCCAGCTGGGAAAAAAAAAAAAAAAAAAATAAAAAGGGGAAAAAAAAAAGGATTTGGCTCAAGTGAAGGAGTAGGAGCACATGGAGGAGGGTGGGACTGCAGCCACTGCGGATTACATCAGCTCCGACCGCGGTGGAACCGCACCCTGAGCACTTGTGCTTATCTGGGAGCTGCTCAGATCTTCTCTTGAATGGCCCCAAGAACAGGGGACACTCTGTGGTACATCCAGCACAGCTGGGCAAGGGCTGGGGGTTAGGCGGGGAGGAATGTTTCTGGGTTTTATTCTGGAAGCTGCTTCTTAGGAAAGAGATTTTGCAAAGCGCTGGGGTGCTCCCGTGGTCTCATGACTCCAGTGGCCGGGTCAAACTGGAGGGCAGTAACCAGGAGCGGAGAGGTCCGCTCTCCCGTTGTGCGTGACGCAGCTCTGCTTCTCCCTCCAAGTTTCGAAGTGTCTTGTCCCACAGGCGGTGGGACTTGCTGCCTGTTTGGAGGTGACCCAGATGTGTGCAGGGAGATGGGAGATACCTACCGCTGGGCCGCACCAGAAGCGAGACACCCCTTGCGAAGAGGGGGAAACGGGCCCGGTGGATTCGGTTGGCAGCGGGAAGAGCAGCCCTTCCTTCGGTGTAGCTCGGGCCCCGAGTTTGTTCAGCTCAACATTACCCCCTTGTGGGATGTAGGTGGAAATTCAGAGCGATGACGGTTCCCCCAGCAGGTAGGTGTCCTCTGGAAGTCTTGTCTCTAAGGGCAGTCTCGCAGGCAACAGATGCACACGTCCTTGAGGAGGTGCAAGGTGTCTGAGAGCATCCAGCTGCTTGTGGCTGGTGGGAGACACCGTCCTGGACCCAAACACTGGTTACGTGCTTGGAAAGTCCAACTTGCAGGGGAGGGAGTTGGTGTGTTTGGCCTCTAGAGAAAGCTCTGCGGAAGCTTTGATGTTGTGAACAGACCTGTGTCTCTCTGCACGTTTGGCCTTTACTGACCACTCCAGCACATTGAAAAGCAGTGGTTGTCCAAGCAGGTTGCAAATTACGAACTCTTGTTAACGATGCGTCTCTGTGAGCTGTTCTCATTGTGGGACTCCTTGGTGAGCTTGGAAAGTGAAGTTAACTTTAGTTATTCAGGGATTTGTCACCTCTGATGTACAATAGGTAGACTGCCAAGCTGTGTTCCGTACAGGAGTGTATAATGTAGTGTCATAAATACTCTGAGTTGGCATAAACTGGAGCTAATGCTGGAAGAAGCAACCCAGAATAGCCCAGGCCATTGCTTTCCACCTCTGTCTTTCCCTGCTTCGTGCCTGCTGGGGCCACGTGGTGAAGCAGGGATAGGAGTTCAGACCAACCTGCTACGGAGAATCTCTGTGGGGTTGGAAGGGACCTCTGGAGATCATCTAGTCCAACCCTCTACCAAAGCAGGGCCACCCAGAGCAGGTCCCACAGAAATGTGTCGAGGCAGGGTTTGAATGGAGATGGAGACTCCACCATCTCTCTGGGCAGCCTCTTCCAGGGCTCTGCCACCCTCAAAGTGAAAAAGTTCCTCCTCATGTCTAGATGGAACCTCTTTTATGTTCAAGTTGGTGCCTGTTGCCTCTTGCCCTGTCACTGGGCAACGCTGAGAAAAGACTGGCCCCATCCTCTTGATCCCCATCCTTTTGGCTCAATGTGCCGTCACCCTGAGGGGGTACATCAAGTCACGGGGAGGGGATGGAGAGTGGAAGCAGGCTGTGAATGGGGGAATGCAGGAGCTGCTGAAGGTTGGGTTGAGCCAGGGTGGGTCCCAGGTCGGGTTCAAGCCACGCCCAAAAAATTCTTGGCGTTTTGGATCTTTTCAAGCAGGAGAGAGTCGACAAAGGGATTGAGACGGATGGCTCAAACCTGAGCGGAGTGAGTGCCAAATGTGCCTGGGATGATCTCAGCCGGCCCCCAGAGGATGATGAAGACAGCAGGAGCATTTGCATTGGGACCCAGCCGCGGCGGCTCTCCGGGAAAGGTAGGAGGTCCTGGTCTGAGTCGCTGTCGTGGCCTTTCAGCTTCCTTTCTGATGGGTCTGGGCAGTGGCCGAGTCATGCAGCATCTTGGGGTTCATAACAAGCACCACATTTACTGGGAAACTTCTTATTTCTCCAGGGAGCAAAGTGAATTTTGGTTTGGCCTCTTTGAGGAAGGCAGGAGAGCAGGAAAGAGATCTTTCCGCTGTTTTGTCTACATGCTTCTTTCAGGTTTTAGGCTATTTCTAATCAAAGCCTGCAAAACTGAACTGGGCACTGGGTGAAATGAGGACTATAAACACCTGCAGGGTGAAACAACTGCATTTTCCCAGGCCTTGCTTCCGTTTTAACGTTGTTGCTTCTTGGGTGGCAAGTTGGACTGACACAGCACGTTGCTGTAGCTGAACTCCAGCGATTCTTGCAAATACGGAACTCTGGAAAGAAGAAATAAAATATGGTGGAATTCCCCTTTGCAGTGAGATGCCATCTTTGGGTACAGATGTCACAGCTATTATTACACATGCTTGAAACGATGCGTGTTCTCTTTCAAATGGGTGAATTAACACAAAACTTGAGGTCTTCGGACTTCCTGGAATTAACTATGGCTTCCACAGGAATGATATCTTGGTTTTAATTCTGTGGTAAACCCCCGATATTTAAATGCATATAGGTCTCCTTCTGACTTCTAGGCAAATATTTTGAACTGCACTGGATCTAAAAAGGCTGTTTTCCCTCAACTCTGCAAATGAAAAGCCCAAGACAGGTATACAGAGTGATACTTGTATATCTTTCAAATGATTTTGAAATCATTTGGGTATTTGTTTCTCTACCTGATTCCCACATTTCTCAGAAAAAAAAATGAGGAAAGTTGTAGGAAAGCATCCTATTAAAGTATTTGGCCATTAGGCATTAGAGCAAAAGGAAAAAGTAAAAAGACTGCACCTGAACTGCGTGATTTGCGGTTTACTTTCAAAGGGGAGCTTCAGGAGGAAGTTTGCCCTGTGTAAAATTCCTTTCTTCTGTGAGTCTTACTGTAAATTAAACAACAGATTTTGCAAAGGCAATTGCAAAAACTCAGCCACCTACTTGCCCTGGTTCGGTGAAGGAACAAATTCCTGTTGTGCCTCGTGGGAAAAGTGACTTAAGAGCGCGAAGGCTGGAAGTGGCTGCGGGAGCTGCAGAAACTGCAAACACCTCATTTATGAAAAGCTACAAAACTCCTCAGAATTTCCTCATCAGGAGGCCTCAGGCCCAAAGGTTCCAGCCCTCCTTGCCTGTCATAACATCACAGCCTGAACCAAGAGAACACAAGCTGACTTTATAAAACAAAATGACTCCTAAGGTGCGGGAAGAACCGTGAAGAATTCACTGTCAGCATCTCTTCATTTCTTTTGAAGGGGAAGAGTTTAGATGAAACACACCATAGAAAAGGGCCTTTAAAGAAAAAACAAAAGGAAGAAAAACCAGCTGACATCTTCATGTGTCTGTGATGATTCTGGGGACTCTAAATCATGTTTTTAAAAAAAAAAAAAAATCTTTTTTGCAGATACGGAGCAAATCAGGGAGACTTTGCGGAGAGGGCTTGAGATTAACAGCAAACCTGTTCTACCTCCAATAAATACGCAAAGACAGAACGGGTTGAACCACGACCGAGCACCGTAAGTTCCACCGGGCACACTCGGGGGGTGGGAAGAGGGAGCCTAAAGAGCTCAGAGTGGGGGGAAAAAAATAGTTAAAGCTGGGTGGGAGAAGACTTCACAAGGGGAGAAGGAAAGCTTGGCAGCAAATACTTGCAAAAGCAAGAGGATAGAGGGAGAAGAGCTGTTCCAGTTGGATTAATGGGCTAGTGCTCGGGAGGGCAGATTCTTAGAGGGTGGCTCTGACCATTGTGTAGGACCTGCTGCTCAGGGTGTAGTGTTTGAAATCAGACCGGACTGAGCCCTATAGAATACTCTGTGGCAAACAGTGCTATGGTACCCAAAGAGCTAAGTGGCATCGATGAGCATTCGTTGCTATTTTTTGCCTGAGCATTTTGTTTTCAGGCTCATAATTACAAACCTTTTGGCTATAATATTGATTTTTTTTGATTTTTTTTTTAAGTGACTTTGATCTTGCCTTGCTAAAGCAGGCAGGTACAGGCAGTAATTACATGCCAATAGCACCCTGGTCTCTAATAATCTCTAGACTAACAGGTCATTTAAGTGGGACAAGGTGGGCCTGTAGATATCTCCACATCTTTAACTTCTGACTTCAGTGAGTCTGTAGGAAATTACCTGCGGTTTCAAGTCATCTGCAATATCTGCACTTCTGTCTTTTTGGGTTTCTTCCCTTCCCCTCATAGGCTTATTTCAGCTGCTAGTTAAATGCCTGCCTATCAATTTTAATGTTTTCATCTAAATGATACAGACAGGCATGCGTCTTTGCTGCAGTCTTTAATCTTGGTATTTCCTTTGGTTTCCAAGTCTCCGATGAACATTTGTTCTTTCTTCTTCCAAGAGTAAAGCTCATCACGAAATCAGCTCTTTTCCCGTAGTGCTGGGCAGGGACAGCATCCTGCCCTGTTTCAATTCCTATTTCTTTCTTGATTCAAGCATTTCATGAGAAAAATATTCCTCATACTTGGGTTAGGACCCTGGTGTTCTTTCTTGTTCCATTTCGTGTGTGACTTCTGGTTTGCCTTATGCAGGAATGTTTCTGAATTGTCTAATCCTTTGAGGGGAAGTATTATGTCAATTGCTGGTGCTGTGTATTAATAAATGATAGGAGATATTGGTCCTTATTAAAAAACAAACAAACAAACAAACATACATACATACATATCTCAAGTGGCTTTATAATTGCTTTAGGAATAATCTTACTTTTGCTTTGTAGTAATTATATGGAGCCAAATTGTGACCTGACCCAGGTTTTGAGTAGTACATCCCTGCCTGAAGGTTGGTCCCATTGGACCATTGGCTGGTCCCATTGGCCCCGCTGAAAAAATAAATACAATAGCAAATCACACCCAGCCTGGCAAGGCTCAGGAGTATTAAGCAAGATTTCTCACAGATGCTGGAGTCCTGCATGCACCTGCACAACCAGTAAAAGCTCGGAGTTCACAGTGGTTGGGGAGAGCCAGAAAGGTTGGGGCTGCGCATCAGGTCAGGGCGGCAGCTGAGGGTACACCTTAATGCTGGGAAGCGGTTGTTGCTTAGATAAGAAGAAGGCTTTATGTTGTTCAGGGTAAGATAAACAGAGATAGGCTCAAGTCAGAGCGGTTAAAGGTTAGCAGAGGTCTAAGACGGAGCCACACAGATATTTACCTGGGTTGGTAACTGTTACATAACTGACACAGGGGTCAAATTCAGAGCCTCTGAATTTGGAAAGAATTTTTCCCAGAAAGGGTGGTCAGACCCTGGAATTGGCTGCCCAGGGAGGGGGTTGAGTCCCCATCCCTGAATGTGTTTAAGAGTGGTTTAGATGTGGTGTTGGGGGATCTGGTGTAGGGGAGGAATTTGTAGAGTGGGGCTGATGGTTGGACTCGATGATCCCAAGGGTCTCTTCCAACCTGAATGATTCTATGATTCTGTGATATCCGTGACTCGTTGCAGATCTCTTACCTGTGGCAGCTGTGCACCCACCCTACCTGAAGCCTGAGCGGTAGGAAAGGCTGGTTCCCAGTGTTTGCCTCCTAGAAGATCAATACATTTCTCTGAGGTCTATGGTTGTGCAAACTGATAGGTAGGCTGTTTCTCCTTGGCAGCAATTCGGTTACGGAACAAGAGCTATCAGCCATGTGTCTTGCCAGCCATTGCTCTTGTGATAGGATTGGAAGGATAGAGGAGATCTCCTCGGGTTAAAACAGCAGCATGTCCTAATACTTCCTTCCTTCATCTTACTGACTGCTTTGAGAGGAGTTTAGAAAAGGTCTTTTTCTACTTGTGCAGAGGCTTCTCTTCACAGAATCCCAGAATGCTGTGGGGTTGGAAGGGACCTCTGGAGATCATCCAGTCCAACCCCCTGCCAAAGCAGGGCCACCCAGAACAGGTCCCACAGGAACGTGTCCAGGTGGGGTTTGAATGTCTCCAGAGATGGAGACTCCACCACCTCTCTGGGCAGCCTCTGCCAGGGCTCTGCCACCCTCACAGGAGAGAAGTTCCTCCTCATGTTTACATGGAACTTCCTACGTACAGGTTTGTGCCCATTTCTTCTTCTCCAATTCATGTAGCAGAAACAATGGGACTTGTTTAATACATTGACCATACTGAGAGGGGTGGTTTGTACTGGAAGGCAGTGCTTACTCACAACCTCTAACTGGTACTTAAATCAGACTTTAGGAATAATCTTACTTTTGCTTTGTAGTAATTATATGGAGCCAAATTGTGACCTGACCCAGGTTTTGAGTAGTATTTCTCTGCCTGAAGGTTGGTCCCATTGGACCTCTGGCCGGTCCCATTGCCCCCCTGACAATGATTACCTTTACTGTGGCTAAAGCTTATCAGTCTACATATTTTCCAGCACAGTGTGGTATAGATGAAGTAGAAGAGGAAGATCTTACTGGGTCCCAGCCTTCCTTAATGCACTGTCTCAGCATGTCTTACGTGTTCGAGTAAAGTTGCTCAACGTGCTATTAAGTACACAAGCGTGATCTAGAGACTGGTCTCCAGCTGCTGCAGAGGAATGTAACTCAGCTGCTTAGCGTTTGCATATATTCCCTACAGGTACCTGCAGTGGTGAAGACTGAGACAGGAAAGGCACAAAACCCAGGGCAGTTTGACAGTCTATTTCTTAGAAATAGTAATTTCATAAGACTTACAAGTACCTGAGGCCATAGAATCACAGAATGGTTAGAGTTGGAAGGGACCTTCAAGATCATCATCCAGTTCCAACCCCCTGCCCTGGGCAGGGACACCTCCCACCAGACCAGGTTGCTCCAAGCCCCATCCAGCCTGGCCTTGAACTCCTCCAGGGATGGGGCAGCCACAGCTTCTCTGGGCAACCTCTTCCAGGCTCTCAGCACCCTCACACCAAAGAATTTCTTTCTGGTATCTCATCTAAATCTCCCCTCTTTCAGTTTAAAACTGTTACCCCTCGTCCTGTCACTGCACTCCCTGACAAAGAGTCAGGGACTCTGTCAGAAGAAGGACAGCTCTGTACATAGATGTAGTCCTTCTGGTGCGATCCTTACTTGAGCCTGGTGGGGCTGGGACTCAGTTCTGTCCTTCACTGTAAATCTTGCATAATCAAAGGCAAGTCATTTAGTGATGGAGCTTCAGTTCTGAATTTATAAAATGGGACTAATAACAATGTCATCTTCTTGAGGCACCACAAGGATAAATATGTTAACGATTACAAGGTGGTGGCTGATGGGAAGCAGGCTTGTGTGTAATCATATCCTGCACTGTACACACCAGATCATAAAATCAAACCCATGGTTGGTTGCAAGGGTCCTGTGAGGAACGGGTGCATTAGAAGCTCCTCAGGAACTTGACAGAAACGCTTTGTTGGGGCATGGCAAATTGATCCAAATCTACTTTCTGTAGGGAGCTCTGCAGAACCCTAGGCTGTCAAATTTGCACCCAGCTGACATTAGGATGCTAAAGGCTGACACAGGCTCTAATGGCTTCGTGCAGAAGAGGAATGTGCTGTTTATTTATCATAGACTTGCAGCCACCAACTGCTTTCCTGGTAGCTTTCTTCCCTTTCTTTTATCCTAACCCTACCACCCACACACAATAATCTATCAGGGTTTAATGCAGACAACCTGTTCTGCATTCAGCGTCGCAAAACAGTATCAGAAACACTCGAACTTCTGAATATTTATTTGTATAAAATGTGGAGGATCCAGATTCCATACACATTTCCCTGGTTTTGTGTAGAGTTTTTGGTGCTTATGCAGAAGCCTCGCATTGTTTGGTTGCAGATAGGGCTTGATTCAGAGTTCTGGCTCCAGCAAAGCACACATGTACACATTAAACATGCATATTACCAGTTGTTCACTGTCCCAGAATCCTAAAAAAAACCAAGTTCCTTTGAGAAAAAGCTGGTTTCTGTCAAAACCCTCTTGGGCAGCTGTAGTACTTTGATTCATTAGTGTTATTGCTGTAGACTCTGTAGCCCTCTTTCTCCTAAGGATATGAATAAAAGCACTCTTAATGCTTAAAACTGCATCGGACATCTGTTTCTCAAAATGACTGTTAGCTCAGTTTATAAGCAGCCATTAAATCAGTGCGTGCGCATTAAACAAAAGAACATGTAAATTAATCTTTGGAAACATGACTAATCATTTCGACCATAGGTAACATAATACTCTTGATTACTGCTTGGAAAAACGAGGCGTGTGTGAATGCAAATGTGCTTTACAGTGGCGCGTTTGTGTATGTCTTAGGACTCGCCAGCCCGGTGGGTGCTGCTCAGACAGACGGAAAGGTGAGGCTCTGGCTCTTGCTGGATGCAGCAAGCTCTTCCTGATGAGGAGCACTCAGAGGTCAAGACTAAACACTGCTGGAGTTAACACCTCAGTGGGCTGGAAGCTCCAGATGTCCAAGATCGGTGACACTTGTGGAGTCTTGCTTCATCCCCTATTTAATTTCTCAATGTACTAAGTTCCGGGGCCCAGTCTTTAATTGTCCCTGGCAATTAGCTCTGTGCTCTCCTGTGAGGCAGGGAAGTACCACCTCTGCTTCACAGATGAGGACGGAGGAGTTAATTTGCCACGGTTGCAGTGAGAGGCAGAGTTGGGATAGGGGAATTCTTGACCTTTTTCACCCCTCAAGGGTCGCCTTGATCATGCATCATTGACAAAAGTGATGTTTTTCTGCCCTTTGGCTGCCTCAGACCATTCTACTGCTCCTGTGAGCTGAGGTGTGCAGTAGAAACCTAGAGCTTCCACGCTGCATAATTGCACGTGTTGAGGCTAAAATTGTCCAGAATTGCTACATTTCCTTGTGCCAGGATTCACATGATGCCCGTGCACATCCCCAGTGTGTGCAGGTGAGGCCTGAGCAGTGGAAAAAAGTCTTTGAAGGTTGGTGTTACTTTGACAAGGCTTTTCCAGCATCTCTCTACTGTTTATCGTTCTCCCCCTTCTCAAGAAGGTTACGGCGCTGTAGTCCTGCCCGATTCCCATATTTCTGTCTGGGGTTTCCCAGATAACCCTGAGTGCTCTGGTCCCCTCGTGGAAGGTGGTCATTTGTCCAGGGACCCACAATGGNCCCTTCAGCTTCCTCTTCCTCCAGCTCCTTCAATCACTCTTCATAAGATTTATTCTCCAGGCCCTTCCCCAGCTCCGTTGCCCTCCCCTGCACTCACTCCAGCCCCTCCAGATCTCTCTGGTGTTGAGGTGCCCAGAACTGGACACAACACTCAAGCTGTGGCCTCACCAGAGCTGAGTACAGGGGGACAAACACCTCCCTGCTTCTGCTGGTCAGAGACCTCAAATCCCATCTGCATTCCATTTCCAGACAGAAAGAGACAGGTTGAGTCTTGGGAAACCTGCACATGTGGTCACTCTGTGCCAGTGGGCTCATTCCATCCAGCCCTGAACACTTTCCAGCTGTGCAGGGAAATGAAGGCAGGTTCCTGGCAAAACAGAGCAGGGAACAACCCTCCGGCAGGTGGGGCTGACAGGACTGTCCTGGCTGTGACCTTCTGGTGCCCTGCACCCAGAGCATCTCAGGCTGTTGCCCTTCCCTTGTTGGGGAGAGGGAGAAGTTGTGTCACTCCAGAAGTGACACTCCAGAACCCTAGACTGTCACACGGTGACAGCCTGGTTTGGAGCACATGAGAAACTTGCAGGACTGGAGTCCACTGCCCATCTAGTTCCTCTGGCTCGATAAATCGGGGCTTGCTGACTTCTCCTTTCAGCGAGTAGCACTGGGTTAATGAGCTCCATCTGAGCAGCGTTTCTGAGGAGGCTCTGAGGGTCACACCAAGATGTAGGAGTCGCTGCGAGGCGAGCCTGCGCTTTGCTTCTCCCAGTTGCACTGGGTTTTGACTGCTGCTTTCCTTGGGCGGAGGGGAGCTGTTGTCTGTGTAGCTGGTTTCCTGCCTTCAGTTCTTGGAGGCAAACTTTTACATGAAGGGGAGCGTTTCAGCGTTCTCTGAAACTGTCTAGTTCTGGCTGGACTTTCTGATTCTGCAACCGCTGAGCACTAAGTTTCCGATCCCGTCCTGCTTATTTAGGCATGCTCTCTCATCCAGACGCCATTCAGTGGTGTCTTGCTTGAGTAAGGAATGCTGAATGGGGGGAGGCAATATCCTTTAGGGAGTGTCTCTCAGCGTGAGGCTGAGTGCTGGGTGACAAGCCTGCGAACCAGAAAAGCAAATGTCTGGAAAACCAGTGTCAGTTGAAGTGCAGAGCGGTCACCGTGCTAATAATTTGCACTTCGGCGTAGCTCTCCCCATCGAAGAATCCAAAAGTGCTTTGCAAACATTGACTTAATCTTTGCAACACCCCTACGTGGAAAAATGTCTCGGTTTTACCAGACGGGGAACCTGAAACCTAAAAAGAGCCTGCAGGGTGCCATTGGCACAGCCTGACACTCTTGGTCCCAGTTCAGCTGCGGGTCTGGAACGGCCTTGCGAGCACTGACAGTAGTCATTGTGCAGCTTTCCAAAGGGATATGCGAGTGACAAGAAGATTGTCACCACTGACATTGTCCTTAGAGCCCTTCCGTGCCAAGAAATACACATAAAGCATCTCCACCGGCCGGTTTAACCAGGATGATGAGCACCCAGGTCTTGAGCACTCAAGCCAGCCTGGTCTCGCTGTGACCACAGCAGGAGCTGTGTGACCGTGTCCTCCCCGTTTCTGCACGTCTGTGACGTGTCCCATAACCCTGTGTGCCAAGACGCTTAGGGCTCTTTCCCACAACTGCTGGTTTGCCCTTCGGGGGAAACTGTGGGAAAGGCACTGGAAGATTGCCGGCACTTAAGTGATCTTTGGCCATATCTTCATTAGGGAGTGAAGGAGGTTTGAAATAGCCAGGGAATAGTTGAGCAGGGAAGAAAGGAATTAAAATAGATTAAAAAAAAGGAAAAAAGAGGTCCAACCTTTCTCTCCCAGCTCTGTAAGCTTGCACTAGTGGTTTGCATTTGGTAACTCTCAGTGCTGGGTTTTGAAGCAAGGAGCAGTGACTGTCACTCAGGCTGGTGGTGCAGGGGGCACCCTCTCCTACAAGAGCCCCTGCCGTGGGCAGCTGCCAGCGGCGTGTCCTCGGTGACTTCTGGTACCTGGGAGGGTAAGGGGGAAACGCGGCGAAATGACGTTCCGTGTCAGCGACAGAGCTGGGAAGGGAACTGAGACCTCCGTTCCGTGACAGATCCGTGAGATCAAGCGCTCTGATCGTAAAGCAAAACACAAATGCAAGAATAAATAAACCTTTCTTAATCCGATCGACCTGGTTATTCTTGAATCCCATAAAATAACTGCCAGTGGGGTTGCTTGAGATTGCCATAAACATGACTTTTAAGGAGGGGACATCCAAACTTTGCGCAACCCGGTGATTGCACGGGCGATTTTCCAGCATCCCCACGGGCTACTGCTAATTGGCATAAAATTAAGCAGGTTGCAGCCACCCTCGTCTTTAATACAAAGAGAAGGCCCCCGGGAGGCTACAGGTTCCAGCGTGTGGCCGCTCACATCACGAAGGAGCACAGCACGCCGGGACTTGTAGTCTCCTCGGGCCCTTTCTCCCTGCTGACAGAAGTCTGGGGAAGCTGCAGGCCACATGGGGACCCCTTTGCACTGGTTTGACCACCCACTCTCCAAAATAAAAAAAAAAAAGAGAGAGAGAAAAAAAACCCCAAGTAGCATAAACCAAACCAAAGCCCAGATATGGCTTTGGTTAAGTTCCTGGACTGTTGATCTGCATTCACGAGATTTTTTAAAAAAATAAATAAATAATAAAACCCAACAAACACCATTTCCTCCGTCTCTTCCCCGCCCAGAAGCAGACTACTGGTAGAAACCAAAGCTAGAAAAAATAGTTGAAAGTCAGCTAAAGTCACCTTGGTAACTGCAGCAATACACTTGCCCAGAACAGGAGACATCAAACCCAATTACAAACAGCTTTAAAGAAACAAAAAGAATGCAATCATCTAAAGAATTAATCTGACAACTGCCCACGTTTACACCTCCCACAAGCTCCCAATCAGAGGGAAATGCACTTTAATCTCCTCTGACTCCCCTCCAGTTTCACAAAACACGAGATGTGCTGTTCTTAAACTGGGGCATTTCCGGAGTGCTGCTTCCATTTAAATCTCCTGCCTTTCCCAATGCAGCAGCCCTGGATTTTGCAGACTTGTTTTTTCTGGACACTGGGAAACATGAATTTTTTTATTATTTTTGTGTTTGTGTGTGTGTGTGCACAGGTTGGATGAAGTATTAAATCTGGAATAGACAAACTTTGCTATTTTACATGATAGTCAGCTAGATCTTAGTCATAACAAATAAAACTCCACTGGCTTTTGCTGCTGATTTATTTGGTGATGGGGTGGAGGAAGCAAAGGCTTACGAGTAACTGACAGTCATAAAACCGGAGATGTTAGTGTTAGAAAGCAAACTTTTTCTACATTTTTCTTCTGAGGCTGAAAACTACAAGCTGTGGATGGCAGCTTGTGTTACAACATGAAGTTTTTATGAATAGCAGCCTAAAAGTCCTGCTGACCCTTCATCTGGGCCATCACCCTTTGGAAGGGTCAGCACATAGAATTGTCTGGGTTGGAAGGGACCTTTCAGATCATCAAGTCCCACCATTAACCTCACTCTGATAAAACCCATCACTAACCCATGTCTCTCAGCACTAGGTCAACCCGGCTTTTCAATCCCTCCAGGTGTGGGGCCTCATGGATTTCCATTCCCAGTGGAAGAATTTCAACGGGTCTTGCTGGGTCCCTGTGTTGTGAGACATGTCCTAGAGTCTGAAAGTGATGGCACTGTGGCCACCTTGTGTTATCTGCAGCCCACAGTGTGTCCAGAAGTGCCCACCACACAAGACTTTGGTTTAGAGAGATACAGCTCGGAGAGAAGGTTGTTTGGTTTCTGCTATTGGAGTTGTGCCCTTCACTTTAAATAGCTGAGATTGTGTGAGCTCCACTAAGGGGAAAGGAGAAACACAGAGGCTGTGACTATTTTGGAAAAGGTTTTGTGGAAAGGATTAATAATTTCATGTCATTCAAAGTATTAACTACCATTTTGCTTCACTCCTTCACCTTTTTGACAGCAGGGCTGGTTACTTATTAATGTGAAGTCATAATTATTGACAGCCTTAAAGTCATGACAGTTCCGTTTGATAGTTACATATTAGTCAACATCTTCTCTTGAGCGTGTAATGACAAACAGCCTTTGCTGGTTTTAATAAGACTTAGAAAGCTTTGCCCCTTGCCTCCAGAATATTGTCGTCATTCCTATTATTGCATTAACATCCGGAGGCTCTTTCCCCTCCGGACGGCAGCCCCATTGTGCTAGCAGCTGTTACTGGCTAGTGTGGTGGAAACCCCAAAACCCACCTTCAGCTTGGGAGGGTGGGTTCGGAGCACAGGGCTGTGGGGAACCATCCTAGGGCTGTGGGGAACCGTCCTAGGGCTGTCTGTCCTTCCCAAGGAGGAACCCACAGCAGCGATTGCCCGTGTTACGGGACGCACCCATCACACCGAGGCCATCCAGGTGAGAAGGGCACGGTCTCTTGTCCCTAGCAGTAAGGTTGCTGTGGAACTCCTGATCTGCTCCAGGGTGCCTGAACTCTGGGACTGCATTTAAGGAGTGCAAGCTTATGACCCGCTTGAAAATCAAGCATTGCTAATGGCTGACCCCCTTGGTAAGGACTGATAAATGAATGATTGGAAGTGGCAGACCACAGGCTGACTTTCCCACAGCTCTACTGTGTATATAAGATCTGATAAGGAAGTGGAGGCAAAGCTTAGCTTAAGGTCAACTGATCATTAATCAAACCTAACTGCACTTCTCAGGTAATCAGCCTGCAAAATGCTGGCCCACTCTGCTCTTTGAAGACCCTACCTACAAAGAGCTGTAAAATGTTTGCTGAAGCAGATTAAACACAGCTTTAAGTGCCACCTATAGACTACAAAGCACGTTGTGTCTTTGCTCCAGGGTTAACCCACCAGACCGACACTCTGCTGCCCGTCACTCACTCCGTCAGCCCACCCGGAGCACAAGCCCTGTCCTGACCTGCTGTGTCCTTGCTGGGTCCATTACTGCTTTTGTGTGTTGCTAACGCAGAAAACCAGGCACATTTTGCAGGTTTTATCCTTGCAAGGAGCTGAGAGGCTCCAATGTTTATCTTTTTCCTGCCTGTCTCTGACCTGGCCGTGCAGAGTATTTGCAGGAAGGCACTGTGAGGTATCAGAGTTTAGCTCGTGTCCCCATTTCAGAGTGGGCAGCTCAGCAGCCTGGGTGAAAGGCTCACCTGGGAGCGACCTGGCAGAAGCAATAGGCTGATCTGCTTTGGAAGCCACGCTGAACTGCGTTGCTATGTGTGTGGTGGATGGGAGTGATTTTGGGACAGCACCCAAACGTGAAATCAAGTAGATGTGTGATCTAAGTCAGCTCGTGAGGGTCAAGCTGTTTCTTTACAATCATTTCCAGATGTACGTTAAAGGTGGCTCCACTTGGGTGAAGGAAGGACCCAGGCTTGTTTTACCAGTGTTCCCGACTGGAGCTACAGCCCAATGGCCTTGTTTGGCTTCTGGTCGGGCTGGTGTGATGGAACCACATTGCCACATGGCATCTCTCAGATCTGTCCTGCTTTCACTGTCCCTCTCCTCTGGGGATTTTGTACTATAGAAACTATCCAAACAAAGATCCCTCTCTACTCTGACCCGGTGAGACNAACACTGGAAGGGGCTGCCCAGGGAGGTGGTGGAGTCTCCTTCTCTGGAGACATTCAAACCCCACCTGGACACGTTCCTGTGTGACCTGATGTAGGTGTTCCTGCTCCAGCAGGGGGATTGGACTGGATGATCTTTCAAGGTCCCTTCCAGTCCCTGAGATTCTGTGATTCTGTGATTCCACGCCCAGGAGGTGACAGTCAGAGCCACCATTGCTAGGCCATACCTGTAGGAAAGTAACGACCCCAAAAGGAGTCTGCACCGGCTGCATCTGAGGGTCTTCTGTCAGTAACATATGCTGGATTCTCGATTCGCTGTTGTCCAAAGGGCTGTGCCACGATACATGGTCACCGCTGCAGAAGGTGTTTTCTGGAAGGAAGAGAAGCAAGAAATATGTCATCTGTCAAGCCTGTCCCTTCCAATCCCTGATATTCTGTGATTCTGTGAAAGTCTTGCCTCTGTTAAATTCACGTGGGATGCCAGGTGACAAAAGTGTACACCACGTATCAGACACATTGCATTGGTCCATGTCATCTGCAAAAATCATAACCTCCCTGTCCTTCCTTCTTTCTGCTGGACTATCAAGGAAGGGATCACGCTGCTCTCTTTGAACATGTAAAGCGTTTATGGTCAAGTATTTTGAGATATACTGGTTTGATTATCTAGAGGATTCTGTCTGGCAAAATTCCTAATGGTATAACAACATAACCTTTAGTCGTAGCTTCACAATATGCTGGTCTTGCAGAAATGAATGGCTAAGAAAGCAAAGCTGCACTATCTTAAAGCAGCCAGACTTACAGAATCACAGAATGAACTCAATCATCCCGTGATCACAAGGGAAAACAATCTGTGGATGTCCATCTTTTGGCTCTCTCACTTGATACTGGTGGAAGCAGAGGGTTCTCAAAGCCTTTTGGTTGAACTGTGCAAAGAAACGACTTGGAGACATTTGTAGGGATGCCTCAGACCTAAGAGATATTCAAAAAAGAATGCAAGAGACTGGACCATGCTTTCCTGCAGGCCACTGCCTAAAAAAATCCTGAAGATAAAGCAAATGCAGGAGGGAGGGCACACCTAGAAGTTCTCCCAAGCCATTCTAGAGTGGTTTGGGGCTTTGGTTACTGTAGGTTTGCTCCACTTCTTTCAAGATGGGAAAGGATGCACCATGTGTGTGCACGGATTCAGATCCTAGGTCGTCAAACGAAGGTGAAGAGCTGCATGCTGGGGCTGGTGGTCTGAGGGAGGCTGTGCCTCTGCAGGGGAGATGAAAACTCAGGTGTGTCTTTTCTAGCAGTTTGCTCCTGGGTCCTTCAGTATCCGTACGATGGCTCGGAAGCGCAGCAGAAATAGCACACAGCCCTGGGATCCTAAATACGTGCGTTTTGTCCCTTCTCTTAGAAGCCGTAAGGACAGTTTGGAAAGCGAGAGCTCAGCAGCTATCATTCCTCATGAGCTAATCCGCACCAGGCAGCTGGAGAGCGTGCACCTGAAATTTAACCAGGAGTCCGGAGCTCTTATTCCCCTCTGTCTAAGGTGAGTGAAGCCCTTCTCCTCTTCCTCTTCCTCCTCCTCCTCCTCGGCTTGTGCTAACACGCCGCTTTCGCCTTGTGGCATTGTTTCACCATGAAGACATGCATGCAATGGGTCTTTAAAGGCCAGAGCTGAGACGTTTTGCCAAAACACATTAGAAACAGATGATTCTTTGCATGTGTGTTCATCGTGGTGAGATCGTTTCTCATTCTTTTTTTATGTCCTCCAGTGCATTTTGAGTGCTGAAACAGGACAGGGTTAGTAGAGGGGGTTTTTTATTAGTCTGATGCTGGCAACTCTGTGCTAAAGAAGGGATGTCTTAACATGTTCTGTCAAAGAAATCCCTTAAGTGGTTAATTCTGGCTTATGGACTCAGATACAAGTGGTTGTGCAAAGCCTGTTTGCAATCAGTTTATGCATGCAAGTGTGTTTTTTAGACAAATTATGTCACTTATATGACCGAAGGAACAAAACATTACGTGCACACTCTACATGTTGCCTTTTGAAAGTTCAGACTGTACATACCACCTTAAGTGACTTTTCTAGATTTCAACAATTTCAGTCAGTGCTATTTTTAAAAATACCTCTGGCAAATGTAGTCCTTCACAGAAAGATGAACTGTGGGGTACAGACAAATGATTGCAGGTGATTGAGTTGTTTTAGCTTAAGGAATTACGGATCTGTGGCATCAGCAGATGCACACTCACCTGTGCCCATTGAGAAATGTATTTTATTTTACATCACAAATACGTGAACAGTCTGTCCTGATCGGTCACCACAGCTCAGATCAGTTACTCTCCTGACCTCATCAAGCACCTATGACTGTTTTAGGCACTATGTTTCTCACGTGAAGTGTTCCCCCTTGCATGTTGGCAGCCGTGCATGCGTGTAAGTATGCTCTGAGCCTAAATACCAGAGCTGTGATTTTCCCCATGGAAAGCATTGAATGAAAAAAGGGGAAGTGGTACCGTAGATGGTCACGTCTGTATATTTTCTAGGCACTTGCTTAAGTACTACAGGATGCCTTTGTCAAGCACCAGGGCAATGGATGGCTTGGTTTTGTCACAGTAGGCAAGTTTGGCCCCAGAGATGAGCCTGCTTAGAAATGCAGCTTCATAATCCCACATGACGTGGAATCTGGATTCTCTTCGGCAGTTTCCATCTTACTGCAGACTGGCAGTCCCCTGCCCTTACAGTAGCTCATCCTGGGGATAGGCATGCAGTGGGATTTAGATGTATTCTAGTTCTGTAACAAGGCCCTGAGATTAAGGGGGGCTTCCTGCCTCAGAAGGAGGCTTGTCACCTGCTTTGTGGCTCAAATCATTCATATATTCCTGAAAAATTAATAGTTGCTGCCTTCAAAATGGTTTCCCAAGCCAAAGGCAGAAGCCACAGTGATATGTCTTCATTATTCCATTGAATGCTGCTCACACCCTCTCTGCTCACAAACATATGTTTTATTCCCCAGGGGAAGGCTCTTACATGGACGGCACTTTACATATAAAAGTATCACAGGGGACACAGCAATCACGTTTGTATCCACGGGAGTGGAAGGAGCCTTTGCTACCGAAGAGCACCCCTATGCAGCACACGGACCCTGGTTACAAGTGAGAGAGCCTCCTCCTTTTTTCTCCCCTTTCCTCCTTTATTGTGTCCTGAAAATGATCCTGCTAAGGGCTTACCTGGTTTAAAAGTGTAACAAATGTGTATTTTCTACTGCAGCATCTCTCATAGCTCTTGTGTAATATTCTCAGTGTGTATGGGCTCAAAAAACAGTGGTCAACCGTCACTATTTATACTAATGGAACTCAAATTGATAAGCACTGGCTGGAAAGTTCAAAAATCATCTGTGAATACAGTAGTGTCCGTTTCCTGGAGTCAACGAACACTTTACAGGCTGTATTTACTCTTGATTTCTTCCAGAAAGGAATTTGGGGAGGCAGAGTGGAATGACCTATACAAGAATGGAGCCAGGGCGATGGAGGAGCTAGCAAGCTGTGGGACTGCAATCCTACAGAGCCAAGATCTCAGTTTTACATCATCCCTAAGAGGAGAGAAGCACAGAGAGCACAGCTTCTTTCAGTTTTAGCTCTTTCTTACTGATTCTCTGACAAAAGCTCGTGGTTGCTTGAAGCACCCACACGTTTTCTGCACCCAGATTTTTTTCCGCGTCACAGATTTCCCTTGGAAACTCCCCATCTGCTTGGTGTTGAGGGGTCAGCCCTACAGAGCAGCTGTGATTTGATGGCGTAGCACTGTTCTAACCTTGAATTTCTTCATGGTTATAAACGTGTTGTGAACAGAAAAAAAACCCCAAAGCTTTGGGGAATGTGTTTATCCAGAAAAGCCTGTCTCTGAGGAGCTACACGCATGCAGGACGTCTCTGCCTTCACTGCTACTGGGGCTTTCCTGCCTCCCTTCCCGCTTGTAAGACGGGGTTCTTTTAGCTTTGCAGTCTTACAGTTCACCTTCCAGTGACTTGTTTTCCAGGCATTCCACTGCCCCTATTCCTACGTCTGGAGGACATCACACCTTGAAATCTGTACGACTTGTGAAGGAGCTGATCTTGGCTAGAATCATCCTGTACAGCAGGGAATTTTCAAAGAGCTTGCGTGCTTTGATTGTACTGACTGGAAAGTGCAAGGCTCCTGTAATGATTAACAGCAAACGGTCAGGTTTAAGGGTGGGTCATTTGCTGTTGGTTCCTGTGCTTGCCAACACACCACACACAGGGTCTTGTGACTGTGTTAACTCCAAACACCAGAGTGTTTGTTTGCATTTACATCACCTCTCCAAATGTATTGATATTTAGAGTAGGCAGGTAACTTCCAAGCAGTGAAGAATGGCAATAATTAGGTCACCATTCAGACATGTAACTAAATATTAACCCTTATGAACCTGCTTCCGTGCCTGTTTAGCTTGGCACTGAAAATTAGGGAAGGTTTTTGGAGCAGGTGGGAGGGAAAGGTGGAGAGTTGCTGGTTTCTGAACAGTAGGGAAAAGCGAGTTCCCTCACTTGTCTCCTACACAAGGTCAACTTCTTGGGTCTTCTCATCTGAGGTGACCACCTCTGCTGCTGGCTCCTGCCCTGTCCTCTGATGAGAATGAAGGAGGAGGGACCGCGCGGGGGAGGACGGGAGGCTAAAAGCAGCCTGGGACAAGAGGAGGAGCACCCGGTTGTGTGAGATACGTGTGGGAGTGTCTGAGGCTCTGGGCTTCATACGCTTGGGAGCTCTTGATCCGTGCTCAGCAGTCCCTTGTGGCGTTGGGAGCGGAGGAGGGAGGTTCATGTGGCTTTGCTTCAGAAGTAAGAGAAGTTGTGGTGCATAAAATTTCCAAGGAGGTGAGCTGTGTTTGGTTTAGTCCCTTGCAGCCTGGGCTGGCCAAGTTGGCCAGCCCCGCAAAGCTTTCACAGCAAGGCCCAGAGAGGATTTTCCTCCTCCCTCGCTTGGGACCCCAGGCACAGCGATGAGCCCCGAGGAGAGTTGGCAGCTGAAAGCAGATCACTGCAATGCAGGGGCTTTTGCAAAGATGAGCATAAATGGAAGGACCGTGGAGAAGAAGAGAGATGGTAGGCATCTCCTTCTGTGGACATTTTCCTTGTCTTAGGGGAGAAATTCAGTTGAGCCTGAAAAATTCAGCAGCCAGAGAGTGACTTCTCTTAACCTGGGCTTTGGTACAGTGAAAGCCCAAACCTGCAGACTAAACACAGTACCTCCTGTTTACATCTCATGGGCTGGAGTGGAGAATGTCCAAGGTGGGACAGGCCGGAGAGCTGCTGCACGGTCTATCAGCCCGGGCTGAGCAATGAGCTGAGAGTCGCCGGGCTCCAGTGGAGGGTTAGCAGATGACAGGAGTTTGGCAGGTCCCAGAGCCATTCCTACCAGCCAGGTGTCCGTATCACCACCGCAGCTGGTACTCAGCAGGAGCTGTTTTAGCAGCCTCAGCAGAAAAGGCAAGGAGTTGTTCCACCAGAGAGACTGTACGCCCTACTTCTATCAACAGCCTTTCCAGGTCACGTTCGAGGCACGTTAGTAGGAGAAGCCTGTCCTGCTGCTGCCCATGCTCTGGGGATGATTAGATTATTTCATTCTCTAGAGCTGTCAAATTGGCACCTTTCCCAAGTATTTGAAATTTTTTCCTTTTTCTTCTCCTTTTTTTTTTTTTTTTTCATTTAAGTAACATTTAATTAGTTCTAAGAAGCTAAATTCTACTAAAGGTCTAAGCATGTCAGGCTGGTTTATTTCTGAACTCCTTCCGCTGTGTCATGTATTGTTGAATGGGGAAATTGCTTTGACTCAGAAATGTACAAACATATTCAAGAAGTCCTCCTTGTTAACACTGGGCTCCTGTTTATATGCTAGTTACCCTGGCAAACTCTCTGATGTGTAACACTTGCATTAACATTACACATGATCAAAGGCTTCCGACGCTCTTTCTTCCACTCCCCCTTCCCCCAGTGCTGTGACAGCAGAGCCCCCTCACTGCCTCCTGAGCACCTCTCCTCTCCTTTCCAAGGGTTAGATGTTCCAGATGCACAGAGGAGGGTTGTCCGGCCCCGCACGCCTTGGGAGGGTTAAGGATGCTGGTCGTGCAGACAGACTCTGACATTACCTGCCCCCACAGTCACATTTGTATTCCTGGTGGAGTGTCCCAAGGTTCTTGGTCCAACATCTGAGCTGTGCCAAGCGTGCAGTTCCTCACAGATTGACCTTGTTTGTCTCTGAAACCTACCCAAAGCAAGGTGAGGTTGTGCATGTGTTCCCCTCCCTCCCTCCCTCCCTCCCTCCCTCCTTCCCTTCCTCCCTCCTTCCCTCCCCTGTATTCCGGCAGGTGATAGAGACACTGTTGAAATGTGCTACTGCTCAAGCCCGTCCCAATAAAGTTGCCTGAGCCTTTAATACATATTAATATTATCCTGGGGTAGTTTTGTGTCAAAGCCTGTCAGCATGCATCATCCTTTGGGAATTACCATCATTAAGTCTCCGGTGATGGGAGTCAGGACATGCTTCTGCAAAGCTCCTCCGCTTTTATGTGGAGCTCTCTGCCCGTCTAGCACAAAGCAGGCTCTTCTCCCCTCCTACCTTGCTCACCTGGACTCCTTACTCTCCCCAGAGGGGAGAAGGAGGTTTATTTAACTCCTGCTGCTTTAGGCAGTCATTGTTCTAGGGAAGACGATGACACTCAAGTCTTTGATCATGTGCAACGTACCTGTTATGCATCAGATATTGCTGCAGACTCTGACATACGAGCCAATACAGTGCAGTAACAACAAACCTCTAGTTAAAGAGTCCTCGTTAACTGCAAAATCTAGCACACAGAACCTAAGAAATCTCTCTGCACTGCAGCCCTGTCCCCATTACACATGTGTGTTTTGATATTACATTTAATTGAAGGGCGAGATGCACATTTTTTACAAAGGGTGCTTGCCTCTTTCAGTGTACAGAGATGCAGCGTGTTTGGGGGATGAATCAGGAGTGTGGAGGAAAGCAGACCCCTGCCTATAGGAATTCCACTTCGTTTGTGTAGTGAATGAGGCAAGTAATTACAGAAAGACCACAATAGTCTCATGGCAAAGCCTGTTGAATGTTGCCCTGGAGAACTGGATCCTGTCCCTGCCTCTACTACTCTGCTCTTTCCTGGTGCTGTTCCAGAGTCTTAAGCTGAAATGCTCTCAGGTGGCAAGTGAGTTTGTGTTCCCTATTTTCTGGATGGCCAGCTCAAGACCTGAGCTCTGGTCTGTGCTTCCAGCAGCAGGAAGAGGGGCCAGGAGGAATCCTTCAGGAAAACCCTGAAGGGCTGTGTGGGCTGGAAAAGGGGGACCAGCAAGCCTTGAGATGGGCACCTGAAAGAAGTGGACCTTCAGACTCAGTTTTCTTTTCACTAATTTCCCCCCGGTCTGTTCAGTAAAACCTTCTTCCAGTCATCCTGTGAAGATTAATTCAGTGCTTGCCAAGCATTCCAGCCCCACAGATGAACACCAGAAACAATTTCAGGAAGAGATTAACATTCATCCTTGCAGGTCAGGAGAGACGGGATCTCTCTGGGATAAGAGGTCAGGCTGGGAGTCGAAGGCCTGCGTTCGGCTCCCTGCTCTTGCACATTTTCCCTGGGACTGACTTTTTTAGGTCTCTCAGCTTCTTTTAGCCTCCCTCCCTGGTCTGCTGCACGGAGAGGAGCGCTTCCCTGCCTCGCAGAAGAGTAGGGCTGAGCACGTCAGAGGCTGTGAGAGTGGTCAGGAGAGTAAGATGATGTTCTTCCAAAGTACTCCATTGCTGGCAGGAGTCGGATGGAGCATCCTGAGTAAAGGGGAAGCGAGTGGGAGGGAACTGGAAAACAACCTGAATGATAATGAAGAGAAATGATGAGTAATGCTGCACTGGGGGAGCAGAACTATCCCGAGGACTGAGGAGGGCAGAGGTCTTGCGGGAGAAGAACGGCAGGCGATGCGGTGGTTACAGATGGGGTTTGGCAGCCGGACGCTGGGGCTGAGTTAGTGTGGGGCCGGCAAGCCCCGTGCAGCCCCTTCCATAGTTTTGTTTGCCCAGCACCACTGGGCTCTGAGCAGAGAGGAGGCTTTTTTCCAGGTAATTTACTCGGTTCCAGAAGGAATCCTCATAGGCAGATGGAGGCTATGGTTCATTTGCAGTTGGCACCCTCTGATTCTCAGCACAAGGTCTGTGTCTCCGCGTGAGCTGAGGAGCTCGTGGCAGCGGTGGGGTGTTACCCTCCAGCACCAGCCGCTGCTGTAGGACGCTCTTTGCTCGGTTGGCAGTGCCCAGCAGACAGCGTGTGGATGCTGAGGCTGTGGAAATGGGGTTCTCCTCTGGTCTCCCTGCACTTTGTGTTGCCTCTGGCTTTGGCCTCTGATCTGCTCCCCATCCTGCTTTTTTTTTCTGTGTCTCTCTCTTCCCCTCGTCCTGGCTCATCTCTGATTTCCTCTCCTCCCTTTTCATTCAAGTTGGCAAATTCCTTCTCCTCCTCCTCCGCACGGCCTGACTTCCAGCAGAAACGCTGGGAGTGGAGAGTTTCCCTGCCTTTAGCCCTGATGTGCCTGGTGCCATAGCAATCCCTCGCCGCTCGGAGGAATGATCGGGGGGGAAACTACTCCTTCACTACCTCTGCCCTGCGTTCGGGGCAGAGCTGCCTTGGGCTGGGATGTGCTCGATGAGGAAAGGCTCTTCAGTGCTTTTTTCTGCCATTCTTTGAAAGGCTATGGACACACGGTGACTTTCAGAGGCTTCTGACCCAGCTAAGTATTTTCACAATGGGGTCCCTTGACCTTCAGAGCACTTTTTTTTGCTAATCTTCATTGCCCTCCTCATAAGAGGTAGTTTTTGTGCTTTGCAACAAAACAATCTTACGCATTTGTTAGGACTGTCAAAAAACACGTTTTCCAAAACACCTCTCTGAGATAACCTGATTCCTTTTCCCCTAAAATCTTTCAAAAAAATACTTAAAGCCGAGGCATCCGGCATGGAAAAATAAGTTGAGGCTTAGGACAGCAAGGTCAAACTTCTCATGGAGAATGTTAAATGTGCCTGTAGGCAGGAGAGGTACGTGGAGGCTGTGGGAAGCATCCAGCATTCAGGGGCTATCAACATGCCCTATCTATGCTGGCGGCCGTGGAGGGGGGTATTACCATGAGCAGGGTCATGGGGGATGATCCATTCTTTTGGTTTGGCAACCTAAGTGAAAAATCTGGGAAAGAAGATCAGGCTGAGCCCAATCTTTAAATATTTTAAGTTTTTCTTGATGAAACAAAAGCCTTGAAGAGACCAAAAGCTAAAAAAAAAATAATAAAAAATCCTTTTGTGTTGAATGAAACCAGAAATAGAAGGTTTTCTTCAATAAGAACAGGAAAAAAATATCTGGTTTTGCAGAATGGAGCTGGAGTTGTTAGAAGTTTTGCCTTCCCTCTAATCAGTATTTGAGAGAGAAAACACTCACGTAGGATATGAGAAACTCCTATTTTATGCCTTTCCTTTTCTTTGAACCCCTATTTCTACTCTTTATGGGCACCCCAACTATAGGGTATTTTGCTTCTTCCTCAGCTCGTCCAATTGGAGTTGTTCCACCTCATATAAAACACTGAATTAGTCACAGAGACAGAGAGCACAAGAGAATGACTCTGTTCCAGTAGAGTTAGGACATTCCCCTGGAAATGAGCACATCTGGTTCTTCTCTCTGCTATTCCACATGTTAAATCATTTATGCACATTGGCATAATGGCAGCAGCAGAGGTTCAAAGCAACGTTTGAAAGAGCTACTCTGATGCTGGAGATGTTCGCTCGTAAGTGGCAGCTATGGGTTGAGTCCTCTCTTGAAGAGATAGGGGTTGGGTTTTGGTCTCCTCAGACTTGAATAGATGTGTTATACCTAGCACAGTGAGTTAAGGAAAACACCCATAAACTGGTTCAAGTTGTGTATAACTACAACCTGCTCTTCCCCAAAGCAATTTCGTGCACCTACCCCATGAAAATCTTTTTCAGAGTCTTTTGAGAGAATTCCCCCAAGTTCTTGATCAGGTCTAGGAAATCTAAGCTAACACTTTTCCAGTAAGTTTATCGTCTCCTCCAAACACTCCCCAAAACCTCACTGTCTCGTCCCTTTGAGTTCTTCTTTCTCACTGCTGAATAAAACTTCCACCAGGGTAGAAATGTCCCAGTAGGTCATCACGATCCTCCCTGTACCAACTCTCCTGCAGCATGTTCTCTAGGACTTTGTCTAGGCTAGTTTTGGATGAATCAAGTGATTTCATCCTTCTTAAGCTGACTAACTCTCCTGCCACCTGATGCCCCTCCCTTGCTACTCAAACTACATTTGGGCTACTTTGTGTGGGTTTTCTTCCGCCCACTTGCAGCATTCCCTGAAATGCCTGTTCTTCCTTTGCTTTTTCACTCTGAAAGAATTGGTATTGCCTGTTGTCTCAGTTCCCTTGGCAGCCCTCTCCCCAGCTGAGCCAAACTTTGTGTTCACTCAAGGCAACCTTGTCCTCAAGACAGATCGTGGCAGGCTGGGCTCTGAAGAGCCCAGGTCCCCATGATCAGCCTTGTAGTTGGGAATGTCATGGAGAGATCCCACAAGGTCAAAATCCTTCAGCGTCATCGTGTGCTTCCTCTTCTGGGATTGTAACATCGTGGTGTGAAGCAATAGGGTCCCGGAGGCATCTGTGAGTGGATGTTTTTCCTTTACAAAGAGGGTTGTGAATCTCCTGGAAGAGCAACAGTGGAATTTCCCATCAAAGGTGTTTGTTGTAATACTGGTACCTTTGAGGCCATAATGAGAGCTGTGGAGGATCCAGGCAGAAAGGTGACCTCTTCAGACAGTGTCAGGGCTGGGTGTGATGAGGAAGGATGCAAAGACAAGGCCTTTGCCCTGAACCTCTTACAGAATCACAGAATCACAGAATGCTGTGTGGTTGGAAGGGACCTCTGGAGATCATCCAGTCCAACCCCCTGCCAAAGCAGGGCCACCCAGAGCAGGTCCCACAGGAACGTGTCCAGGTGGGGTTTGAATGTCTCCAGAGAAGGAGACTCCACCACCTCTCTGGGCAGCCTCTGCCAGGGCTCTGACACCCTCACGGGAGAGAAGTTCCTCCTCATGTTTAGATGGTATTTCTTCTGCTCAAATTTGTGCCTGTTCCCTCTTGTCCCATCACTGGGCACCACTCAAAAACAGAGTCAAAAGACTTTTAGAGTCAAAGCGAAGCAGCACAGAGAAGGCCAAGCCAAGGGGANATGTCTCCAGAGAAGGAGACTCCACCACCTCTCTGGGCAGCCTCTGCCAGGGCTCTGACACCCTCACGGGAGAGAAGTTCCTCCTCATGTTTAGATGGTATTTCTTCTGCTCAAATTTGTGCCTGTTCCCTCTTGTCCCATCACTGGGCACCACTCAAAAACAGAGTCAAAAGACTTTTAGAGTCAAAGTGAAGCAGCACAGAGAAGGCCAAGCCAAGGGGAGAGCAGAGAGATGTGCTGGGGGGCACAAGGGCATGGTGCCTCAACATTTAATTTCAGTGGGAAATACTGATGCATTTCACTTTTTGCTGTGCTGTCTGCAGGAATTAAGCTGAAACATTTTTTGAGGGCAAAGGACTCCCTAAAAGTTGCTGGATATTTGCAGATGGAACAGATGACATGTGGCTCAGGGCTCAACTGCTCCACCCATTCTGGGCACAGCACCTGGATGGATGAGCAGTTTCTTAGAAGGGTTGGGATGGTTTCACAGGGGTTTATTGCAATGTGTCCCCACCTTCTCTGCCTGAGCCGTACAAGCCAGCTCTGTACTAAGTCCAGAACTAATAAAATACGGTTTCCTTTCTTTGACAAACCTGCTAGAAAAGCAAGTGGCAGTGTTTAATGCAAACAAAGCACCAGGGCGAAGTGTGGGATTGTTTGGTTTGTTTCTAGGTAGGCAAGAAAATTGGGTATTATCAGTAAAAACACCCCTGCTTAGTTGTGTCTGGGCCAGTTGCTTGTGTCTTGCCCTGGACCAAGCATGTTTGTTTCCTGAGGTAGGACAGAGCTGCAGCTCAGTTCCTAGATCAGCTTTTGAGGGTCTTCCTTGATCAAAGACTTGATTTACTTCCCCATGCCAGGTTTGTGGTGTTGGTGTCACCTCCGGCCCCAACCAGCCTTTCCTGAGCTGAGACCTTCAAGCCCTCACGGTAGGGTTGTACCCTATAGCGAGGGACGGGGTGTTAACCCTGGGGCGGTACCTATAAGCTGACTATAAATTCTTTAATGTTTTACTAAACACCGGGTGCTTTCAAAGTCAGCCAAACTCATCTGGAGCCCCGTGACCTTGGGTACTCTGTTGTAGATCTTGCCTGTTCTCATACAACTTTGCAGCTGCGCATCCTGTAGCGAGTCGCGATACAGGTTTCTCCACTATCTGCGGGTACGAAGGTTTCCACACTCAAAGCTTCAACAACACACGCACACTCTCCTTCAGCTGACCCGTAGGTAAGCCCTGTAGGTCAGAAGGAGGTTTCAGCAAGCTCAGGTGAGGCTTGCCACGAGAGGGAGACATGATGCCCGTAGCCCTGCGTGATCCCTGAACGCATCCACCTGAACCAGACAGCCCACCCTGGTGTTTTGTAGCGTGTCCGGACACAGGTTAGTAACCCAGACTTCAGACCTGGGTTGTGCAGTAGGGACGTGTGGTAGAAAACAGGGGCTTATCTCCTCGCTATTCAGTGCCTTCCAAGCATCTGCAGCGTGACTTAACAGCTGCAAAGAACACGGAACACGGAATCTAGGTCTGCTGGCAACGGGATAGCACGTGTCCGAGCCTTCTCTGGGTCAGGTCAGGGAGATCCCGGTGGGAGCGGGACTGTGCAGCACCGGAGGAGATGTTTCAGAAACCCACAGCTGGTGGCTGGTGAGGCCGTTCCCTGTTTTCACACTGCAAACAGCCGTCACAAAGGCTGAGCTACACCCCGTAACCAGCCTCGGCAGGCTGGGCCGGACACTGTGTTTGCACAGAGCTGAGAAAACACGGCCCTGCAAGCTCCCCAGCTGCTGCGGCACCAACCCAGGACACCCACCACCGCTCGGGAGAGCTCCTTTGCATCCCTCCAACACCAGCCGAGAGGTTTCATGGGAGAAAAGGCCTGTTCAGTGCACGTGGGACGGCTTTTTTGCCCTCCTGGTTGCGTCGGCTTTTGCCATGACACAACAGCAGGGCTTTGTTTTCCTTTGGGAAGGGAATAAGCTGTTTCCTCGTGGTGATCTCTGGGCAGTGGCCTGTTGATAAGATCAGTTAACAGCATCGGAGGAAAACTCTAGGTTCGGGTCTGAAATATGAAGTGAACAGGGCCTATTTGTTTAATTTGAGCTTCTAAGGTTTAAATCCCAGAGGAAATTAAATTAGGTGCCTAGAGCAATGGCAGTCTGTCATGTTTATTTGTTGGGAACGTCACCTTTAATATCATGCACATATAACGTGTGTGTGTTAATGTAATGGGGTATCATACTGTGCAGGAGCAGGCGTGCTGCAAGAACTGGAAACCTGAAATCCTGCGAGTGAGGGCAGCTGAGATGGGATTGGATTTAGGCTCATCCTTTTCCGTAGGAGCCAGGGCTCGCTCACCAGCTTGAAGGTGGTTTTGCTGGTTGCAGGTGGGGTTGGCCATTGCGATTGGGTTGCTTCTTAGAGGAGAAACCTTGTCTAGGCACGAATCCAGGATGACAACACTTCTGGCTTCCAAGCCCTTTTCGGCAGTTGGTGTGCTGCGGACACACACCTTCCCCCTGCATCCTCGGGAGGGCCCGATTGCCAGGTTCCTGTGACAAGGGACACAGCTGCTCGTACCTTTACTTACACCCGCCCTTTGGAGGCTCCCTTCTTCTCCAGGATGGAGAGCAGGTCACCCCACGCTGCTGTGGGATTGGGGTTGTAGGGTTTGGGGTGGGTTTTTTCTGACTCCGGCTGTTAAGGACGGGCTCTGAGTGACGCACTGTGCGAATGTCACTGCAGCACTTTGTCATTGCAGCCTGTGACGCCTGCCCTCCACCAAAGTTAACTGTCTGTGCCGGGCTTGCAGAACAGCACTGCGATCTTTTCTCAACGCTGCCGTTGCTTTGGTCCCACAAACACGGTCCACGAAGCAGCTGAGCTGTGGCCTCCTGTCCCACTCCACTTGTCAGACCCTTCAGGGAGCCAGTTCAGCTCAGTGAATCCGTGGAATTTGGGTGGGTTGGGTTTTTTTCAGCTGGATTACCAAAACTCACTGAGAGGGGTCAGTGAGCTGCAGGTGGGCTCAGCCATCTCAGGGGGTTGCACCCCAGGTCAGTCCTAGCCACAGTGCTCCACATAGGTCTGTCCCTCCTCTGGGATCTCTGGTCTGTGGCCTAGCTGGGACCTGACCCGTGTCCCCTGCGTCGCTCTCTCCACCCTTTGTTTTTTATCCCTGCACACTCTGTCTTGTTTTCCTCCAGCCTCAGAGCAGCTGGCTGCCTCGCACACGTGGTTCCCATTTCTGTCCTGCCTCTGGCACCTTGGGAGCGCCCAGGGGTCTTCCTGCTGTGCTTGTCTTCTCGTCCCCCTGCCAAAGCCACGGCTCCTCATTCCTGCTCTCTCACCCATCCCAACCTCTGGCATTTTTGCTCATCCGTGGATGGCTGAATATTCATTTCCTCCTTGCCTGATCGCTGTGAATACCAATTCCTCCTCCTTTTTCCGGCTGCTCTGTAGATTTTGATGTCTGCCAAATTGTTTTCATTCCCTCGCCCCGTTGCAGGCTGCACCTCCGCAGAAACCGATCTGCTCCGTGCAGAGCTCCAGCTCTTCCTCCTGAGCCGAGCGATCGGGTTGCCCTCCTGCCTCCGACACGGACAGGCGGCTTCCTCCTCCCCACCAACAGTCAACCAACGGGTGTCTCCAACAGGCAGAATAGTCACCAGCTCCTGCAAGGAGACTGCGGTGGTTTGCGGTGGCACTGCGCCTCTCAGTGCGATGTTTCTCAGTTTGCCAGTCTGCGGATTGGTGCCAGGTTGCAGAGTCCTGTCCAAAGCAGCAAGCTCCTGGCTCCTGGCTGAAGCGGGGCTTTTTCAGGCTCGAGGTATGATCAGAGAGGCCCGATGGAGGTGGCTGCGTCCATGCTGAGCAGCTCCATCATAAACCCTGGTCTAGAGCCTGCTGCAGGTTGATGTTAAGCGTAGGGGTGAAGGTGGTTGGAGAAGGGGAGGTTGCAGTGCCCTCATCCCCTGGGAAATCAGTGTGCAATGGCAGCAGGGTGGTAATGTTGAAGGGGAGAGAACTGCAGGCACCTGGTAGATCTCAGATTGGGATTTGGTATTTTCAGATATCTTCTTTATAGGCACCTGGAGCATCTCTGTGATGAGGAAAGGCTGAGGGACTTGGGTCTTTTTAGTCTGGAGAAGAGAAGGCTGAGGGGGGATCTGATCAACACCTGGAAATACTTCAAGGGTGGGTGTCAGGAGGATGGGGCCAGGCTTTTTCCAGTGGTGCCCAGTGACAGGACAAGAGGGAACGGGCACAAA
>VXBJ01003322.1:64344-78224 GCA_013400055.1 Nycticryphes semicollaris | reverse complement strand
AGGGGGGGGGGGATCTGCTCCTATTCTTATTCATCTGCAGTGTAAATATTTTGGTCCCGAGTACGTTGCTGGGAGCTGGGTGTCACGTCGAGGAGCGTGATTCATTCATGCTGTTGCTGCTCGGAGCACAATGAGGCAGCCTTGGGACCAGTCCCAAAGATTTCCTGTGATCGCGGCTGGTGGGGAATTTGGGACGTCACGTTTGACTAAGTCACAGCCCTCTTTGTGCGACTCCTGCAAGCCAGAAGTACCCTGCCGTGCCCGGAGTGTTCGGGACTTGCCACCCTCCAAAGGCGGTGGGGATGCGGGTTGCTTGCGTTTGCAGAGGGAGGAAGAAGGGAGAGGGAGCCTGAGTTCTGGCTCTTGCCTTCCCCAGCTGCTGGCGTGTGTAAAAAGTTGCAGGGTGTAGGGCCTCTGTACCTGGTCCCAGCCAGCCTAAGTAATAAAGGTGCAAAGCGATGCAAGTTCAGAGGGAGTCTCAGAGGGGGCCCCAGCCAAGTTTCCCTGGTGGGGCCAGCGCCTGCACGAGCATCCATGTGTGTTTTAGAGGGACATGGGACAACCCACAGAGGCAGGACGCTGGGTGGATTGGCAGGAGCTCTGGAAGATGCCTCTCCATCCCTCGCTTCCACCGCCGATGCTCTGCTGCCAGAAGGGACCTCTGCGCCCCCAGTTTGGTCAGTGGCGCAGGAGTGGGGGGGGGGGTACCACCACACCACCCCCTTCCCCGGGGGGCTGGCCTCCTCTGTTGTCCCCCGGCGTGTCACTTTGTCCTCCCCAGGCCAGGTGCGGCCTGTGCAGCGCCCGGATCCGTTCTGGCCTCCTTCGTCAGGCCGTGTTTGTTCGTGCTGCATTTTTTCTTCATTGCTGGCTTGTTTGGACACGCACTGGTACATTCACAGCGCTCAGGCAGTAACGTGAGTCTCTTTCCCATTAGGAAAGGGGCCAGGATTTGAGGAGGGGGGGGCCGGGAGAGCAGCTTAAGCAGTAGTTTGTGAGATATTTCCTTCTGCCGCCACACCCTGTGTGAAAGAGCAATATCCGCGGCTTCAGCTGCTATCGCAAGGCTCCGAACGTCTCTCTTTTAATATAGATTGGTATCATTTTGCATTTTAAAGTAAGAACACGCTGCAAGCTGCAGACAGCTGTCGGTTGGCAGCTTTGTTTGAACATCTGGTAGTGCTGGGCTGCTGTTCAGCGCGATCTAACTATGGGATTCATAAAGATTATAATCCGGGCTTTCAGATTCTCAGCAGCCGCCTTGCAGGGGGAAGAAAAAAAAATATTAAAAAAATTCCAAACCCCCCCCAAAAAAAAAACCAGAGGAGAGAAAAAACCCAGTGGGGAAGGTGGCTGAGGGGTCCTGGGCCTTCAGCAGGTCATGGTCATGGTCGGTCCCCTTTTGGGTGCAGAGTGGCTGATGGGCTCCCTCTGCATCGCCTTGGCTGCCCGCAGGTGCCGATGGGCTGCTTCCACCCTGCAAAATGCTGGGTGTTGGGGAGCTGTAGAAGTGCAAAATCCTCTTTTTGTGGTTTTTTTTTTTTTTCCCTTCCCTTTCCTTCCCCCCCCTCCCTTTTTTTTTTTTTTTTATTTTTTCCAGCTTGTGTGCTGAATCTGATTGAGTCTCGTACTCCTCTGGGTGGTGTCTGGCGCTGGCGAGCTGAAGCAGCAGATTCTGCTGTGGCTTTGGGTAGATGTTTGTAGCAGTAGTCTGCAGCAGCAGGACTTGGTTTCCTTTCCTTTAAAGTAAGTGATGGAGGAGCCAAGGCTCGGAGTCAACATCTCAGCATGTCAAAAATCTCGTCTCCAAGAGAAATTGGGTCCCCTTGTTCTTCTCAACCAAAAAGTTGAGCTGGCCACCTCTGTGAGCCCCATCCATCCCTCTGTGAGTCAGGCACTTCCCTTGGCACCTTTGAGAATTAAGCGACCTCTAAGCCCCTAACGGGTTTTATAAATCTTGTTAGTTGATCTGCATTTTTGCAAAGCTCTTTGAATCCAGCCTGTTGGTGCATAAGTCACCTTGACTTTCCCAAGGCTTTGACTCCCAACTCACTTTCAGGCTCCATTTGTCAATCGGAGGTGCAAAAAAATGTTTCCCCCCTCTTTATCTTTATGAGACAAAAAGAAGAAGAAAAAAAAAGCTGCCTGGAGAAATCTAGCTGCGCTGTAGTTGGTGCAAACCAGTAATAGAGGTGCATATAAACCTGGTCTGCCCTTGTTTGTGTTGATTTAACTGACCAGTACAAATTAAAATAGCCTTGAGCGGTTGGAAGTTTAACTAGATCAGTTGGGAGGGAAAAAAATAAATAAATACAATCACGGCCTTTAAATCAAAGCAGGCTTCTTCTTTCTGGTGCTGCCCTGAGCCCAGAGAGGGGCTTTGTGCCTCCCCCACCCAGCCGGACCCCTCGTCTCTGGGTCACCAAACGAGGTGCTGATGGGGCAAGTGGCTGCTGGTCGTTGCCTTTGCTTATCGGGGCCCTTGTGGCAGGGACGTGTGGGTGCAGGCAGGTATCACTGCAGCTGCTTTACTCCTCTGTGGCATCTGGCTTCCCCCAAAAAACTTCCTCGTGCATCCAGATCCTTGGGCTGGGCTCCCTCTGGAGCAGAAATTAGAAATTAGGAGGGGTATGAAGCTGAAGGGTCTGTTTTTCAGAGCTCGACTCTCCTTGTGGCAGGGGCTGAGCTCTGGTGGGTGCGGAGCGGAGCTCTTTGGGTAGGGGAGAGGCAGCTCAGCCTGCAATGGGAGGAAGGGTGGAAGAGGCTGGCTGTGTTTCACCCCTGCAGGGAGAAAGCTCTGAGATCACACAGGCCAGCTGGATCTTGAATCCAAGATGTTTATTTGGAAGAGGGAGTGAGGGTTTCTCAATTTCGCAGGGGCTGCAGATGGGGGTGGGTTTGCTGCCAAGCGATGGGAGTGGGTCTTTGCAGGATGGCTGCTTTGGAAGGCAAGGCACCCTGCCAGCTCCAGTTGGGGGACAACTGGCCAGGACCCTGAGATTGCAGCACGTTGGGAAGGTCTAGGGATTCATCAGAGCTAGACGAGGCTGGGACAACTGGGGCTGTTGCCAAAAGCTGTTTATTTTTTTGTGGGGGTTATTGAAGGAACGACTCACAGATGATATGTCAGAGCAACAGGGCTTGTGTGAGGAGCAGAATTTTGTCATTCCACTGAGTTTCAGCACTGAATGATGTCCCATTTCTGCCCAGACTGCCACCACTGGTGCTGGCAGAGTGCTTGTGAGAGCCAGTTCGGAAAGATGATCCAGCCAAAAAGAGACTGCTTTTATTTTACTGGCTTAATTTTTCATCTGGATCTGTGGTTGGGAAGAGACAGACATATGAAAACAGAGAGGCAGAAAAGGAGGTTAGGGCCCCTGTAACGTACATGTAAATTGGTTGAAACCTTCAAGAAACCACAAGCACAGAGTGCGCCGAAGGCGGAAAGGGCAGGACTTCTTACACCATCTCTTAGGCTCCCAAAAACTGTGAAATCTGGTGAATCCCAGTCGATGTAGCTGCAAGGCCCTGATTTTCCTTTCTGGCACGACAGGGAGGGAAGCACAAGGTGATGTTGGTCATCGGGGCTAGATGTGCTCTAGGTGTTGGTGTCAGTCTGAGGTCCCAAGTGGGTGGAAATAGTTGCTCAAGGTGCTTGGGTCTGGGTGTCTGAAACTTTCTGGGATGTCGCAAACCCCTGCACTTTCCCGGAGTGCCCAGGCACATTGCCCTGGCAATGCCTCTGTGTTGGTGCTCTGGAGCTGGTTGCTCAAAGGGCGTTTGCTTCTGGGTCATGCTGGACAGAGTGGGCTTACTCTGGGCCTGCAGCTGGAGACCCTGCATCTCATCCTGCCAGAGATGGCTCAGCAGCCGGGTGAATTTTGGCACTCATTTATGAGCAGCCCCAAACCAGGACATTTTTTTCCCCAAAAAACTGAAAGAGAGGGGGAAGAGAGGTCCTCCTTCACATCCCCACTGGCCGAGAAGACGCAGACCTTGTCCTTCATAAACACAGACTCCTCCTGGCTCTTCTTGCTCCCAGGCAAAGGCATCCTGGACTGTCCCCCCTCCCGAAAGCTGGCTGGGGAGGGCTGCTGGCCGGCATCCGCGCCCAGGCCTGGGTGGGGATCTCCTCTCCCTCCCTTCCCAGCAGAGAGAAAAAAGATTTCTTGATCTCCCTGCTGCCCTGAGGGTCTGGTTGTGCCTGCAGCCACAGCCCTGGCAGCTCTCAGAGCTGGTCTCTCCATCTTGCTCCTGCACCACCCAAAAGCATCTGCTGTCCCCCAGCTGCCGGGACACAACATGGGAACATGTCTTCCCCCGCCGGGTGCCGTCTCTCCTGGCAGACCCAGGGCAGGAGGCAGCTGCACCAGCTAAAGGCACGGACATCACCACGGCTCATCTTTGTCCTGTGGAGCCAGCGGCGTCAGTCAGGACTCGCCTGGCTGCACACTCGGCACGGAAACCAGCTCCTTCGTCCCCGTATTCATCTTCCCGGTGTGTTTTCTGCTGCTTTCTGCTGTTTCTCCCCACGCTCTGAGCGAGGCTCAAGCCCCAGGTCTGGTGGAGGCAGTTTGCCCTGCTTCTGCTGCCTCTCGCTGCGCTTTGCGTGGGGGCAGCTCATCCGACGCTGGCCCCGTGATCAGCCTCGCTCCTACCCTCCAACACACTGCGAAAATGTTTGGGTGCCTTTTTGGGGTGCACGTCACCCATATTGGTGGGACCTGTGGGGCTACTGGCACAGAAGGGATGCTTCTGCAGCCACTGGCCTCGTGTCCCTGCTCCTTAATTCCCCTTATCCCCTTCTTCCCCTTCACCATCCCTGCTCAGAGGATGCTGATAGCAGCGGCAGCCAGGCCACAGATTGAAGTTGGGGTCTGAAAGCAGCATGGAGACCCCCGTCCTCCTTCCCCAGTTTGTGTGAGAGGCACAGCCGCAAACAGCTTGCCACAGCAGTGGGGAGCAGAGGGGCACACAGAGGCCCAGGGAGGCACATTAACATCCTCAAGGTCCTTCTGAAGGTCACTTTCCAATAGAGAATAGGTCCCCGTTTCCTGGCCTCCAGAAATACCGCTGCTGGCTCCACACGACACAATGCCGCGCATTTTCCCCTTACTAACGAGTTCTTCCTTTCTGCTGGGTGTAAACAAGGGGGAGAGTTGTCCTGGGCCGTGGCCACCAGTGCAGCCCCACGGCCGTTTGGGGTCTGTCTGTACAAGGCCATGCTGTCCCCGCCGTCCTGGGGTGCCACAGGGTCAAGGGCAGACCTGAATACTGCTGAGCAGCCGTGAGTCACAGCTCGGGGGGAGAGTCCGGCTGCTGTGTGCCAGCCAGGAGGTAGGGATGCCCTGTGCTGCAGTGGGAGATAGGACATGAAACATGGGGCTTATGCCTCCATGGTAGCCATTGGAGATGGGACACGGGGCTTAGCCTGACGGTTCCTCCTCCCTGGTGTGCTGGGAGAGGTTTGGAGACCAGGCAGCATCTCACAGGGAGATGGGGACAAGCAGGAGGCATCTCCATCCATCGTGGCATGAGACCAGGGTGGAGAACCACTCTCGCAAGAGACACCTCGTATCCTCTTTCCCCAAGCCAGAGCCGACTATTTGGTGTTCAGCCCTTTTCTGCTGGTCCCCTGGTGCTAGGAAGGGGGTCTCTGATGCCCATGCACTGAGTGGCTGCTGCTCCCATCCCTTCCTAGCAAGGACAGCTATTAATATCCCGTAGGCTGTTCCCCTCCCTTCTTCCTTCCCCTGCTGGGGATAAACCAGCCCGATCTCTGCGCAGGGAGCACCGTGAGAAAAGCCAAACCCCGAAGCAGCGTGCGTGAGCTCCGGGCTGGCCGGGGGAAGCGAGGCCTCTTGCTCTGGCCTGAGACCTCCCCTCCTGCCTGCTGCTTACTGTAAATGTGTGCAAGATGAAACCCCAACCAGAAAACATTTCCTTCCTGTCCTTGTAAGCGGATCAGCCTCCTGCGAGTGCCGTGGGGAGTTTGAAAGAGCTGCTTTAGCTCGGGACTGGTCAGCGGGAGACCCTGGTGGGGTGGGAGGGATGCTCCAGGGGGTTGGGGGCTGTGGGGTATTGGTCCTCTGGGGCTGGGGCAGTGTGGGATCTCATGGTTTGGGATCCTGTTTTGGGGCGGGAGAGGGGGGGCACTGGGATGCCATGTCCCAGAGCTGTGCAGTCTCAAGGTGCTGGAGTGTTGGCAGGTGGGGGGACACTTTCAGGAGGGATGAGAATAGTTCATTGCGTGGGTTTTTCTCAGAAAACCAGTCAGCTGATGGCGGAGCGGGGCTGGGGAGCAGGAAGCCTGCGAGTGGGAGGTGTAGGGAGGCGAAAGGTTGCACTTGCCTCTCTGGTCCAGGGCTTCTGGTGCATTAAAATTCAGTCGCTGTGACTTCAGGCCCGACTCCAGCAACGTGCTGGGACATGAGTCTCAATGGGGGCCCTTGATCCCGGTCCCTGGGGCTGAGCTGCAGGTGTCTGGAGCCATTCCCGGGGCAGGCATCTGCCCTTCACGGCTTCCTCACTCCAGTTCCACCTTCCTCCTCCTCCTCACCCTTCCTCCCCCTCATGCTCCGAGCTGCTCCCTCCGTTCTGGCTTTCCGGTGGCTGCAAACAATGTCCTTATTCACTGGGAGGCTGGGATTTGGCGGCGAGGGGAAGGCCCGGGTGCGGAGGAGAAGGAAGGAGGGAGGCAGAGGAGCGAGCGCGCCTGTCCTGGGCCAGCCCCAGCTGCGGGTAAAGGCACTCTGTGGGGCAGTCTGGCTCTCTGCTCCCCCCACCCCACCACGGATTCCTACAGGAACAAGGGCTGTGCGCTCTTGTGGTTTGTCCACCTGCCCTCCTGTCGTACCCTGCAAACCAGTTTCAGCCCAGTTTGTTGGCAATGGGCATCCCCGCAGGGCGGTGCGCGGGGACGTGGTTGATCTTGCCGGGGAAACAGCCCCGAAGGACGCGCAGCGCTCAGACATCGGAGAAGCTCCAAGGGCTTCATTTCCCCCGTGAACAAGAGTAAGGCTTTTCACTGCTCCTGAGCTCTCATTTAAAACCAGAGCCGCTCGGCGGGTCGTGGGGCTTTGGTGAAGCTGCCAGGCTCCTTCCCGATCCCGCTGGGAGTCAGTCAGGGGCTGGTGAGCACTCGAGCCCCCGGGGAAGGGACGCCGCAGACTCTCCCCTGTCTGGGAGGCACACAGGGACCCTGGCCATCCTCAGAGCATGCAAAACCTCGGGGCACAGGAGGCTTTGAAAGGCGGGGACAAAGTGAGTGCTGGGCTCCAGGCAGGGCAGGGCCATAGTCTGCTGTTATCGTGGGCCCCAAGTTTATCCCTGTCCTTTGGGGACAGGACCAGCCTAAGACAAGCCAGGGAGACACCCCAGTGTCCCTCTTTGGAGTGGGGGTTGCCCGGCCGCCTGAGCTGACCTGTGTGGTGACTCTCAGATGAGGAGCCCAGGTGCCCTGTATCATCCAAGATGTTCAATTCTTTATTACCATCTTTCTGTCTTGTGGCTCCAGGCGTTTAATCTTGAAGCTCCGCTCTCTCCAGGCAGCCCTGTCCCCGAATAGACATGTGTCCCCCCCATCCCCTGCCTGGGTGGGAAAGGACGTGTCCCACACTGGACACCAGCCCTGGGGCTCCTGATCAGTAAGCAAAGGATCATCTCCTCCTTTCTCCTTCCACCTTTGGCAGTCCTCAGTCCTGCTCCTGCACGGGGTTGATGCCCATGGTATGATTTCAGAGACCCTGCTAACCTCCTCTCAGCCTTTTTACCCCCCACCCCTCCAGCTTTTTTCCATGAGGAGAAGGGAGATTCCATGGAACTCCAGCAGAATAAACTGGTGTCCAGCAACCAGCCCCATCTCGCTGGGGCCTGTGGAGTCAGGGTGGACCAGCCGCTCACTCCAGCCACAGATTAACTTATTAATTAACTAGAGGAGTTCTCTCTCAGCTGGGGTTGGAATACAGAGCATTTTTGGTGGCCGTTTTGCAAACTGGCGGCGTGTCTTGGAAAAGACAAACTGGGATCGTGGAGTTGCTCAGAGCCCGGGAAGGGCGCCTGTACGGAGGGAGCTGTGGTTCTCCCAGCATCAAGGTCATGCATGAAATATGAGAAATTACCCTGAGAAATTCTGATCCTGGAGGAGGAGGAGTTCATGACTTCAGAAATACCAGATTTGGGAGGGGATGGAAGGGGAAGGGATATATTTTCCTTTTCAAAATACCTAAGGAATTCAGCCCGTGCTGCGAAGACAATGAGATTTCGCCCCTCGGTGCCAGAAGGGGTAGTTCATACCCTTGTGTCTTGTTAAGGTTTCAGTTCCCGTGGGTGAAAAGCCCTCCCATCCCACTGCAATGCCAGGCACGTACGGTTTTTACATCGCCCTAAAATCAAGACAGTGCCTCAAATGTGAGATTTAAAGAAAACACTGCGTGTCTCCTCTCTTCTCTCTCATTTCTATGGCTTTAGGTTAGATTTTGGTCACTTTTGCCAGCTGTGAGGGACTATGAAATTAACTTTTATACATATGAAAAGTTATTTATATGTATTTATGTATATATTTGTGATTTCACATAATTGTATGATTCCAGGATTGGGGCGCCCTGAGGTTTCTTACAAAACACAAAGGTTGGCAGCTCTGCTACGGCAGCTGCAGGGCGGCGGGAAGGGGATCGAGGTTTGTGTGTGTCCCTGGCTGTTTGGTCTGTCCCTTGGGGGTCCCTCACACCGGGGGTGGGGGGGCAGGGCTGGCAGGGTGGCCTCTGCTTGCCTGGCATCTCCCAGTGATGGGAAACCCTGCTTTTCCCCACGGGAGCATCCCAGCAGCAGTGGGGGGAAGAGGAAGGGCTGCCTTGGGTGGCTCCACATTGGATACCTGATGCATAAACCAGAGTGGGATGAGGATTTGGCCCCTGTGCCAGGCAAGCTGTGAGCCTTGGATCACATCCCATATTTTTCCAAGGGGGCAAGTGTCCCATCTGCTCCCGGGGGTCACGCTGGACTCGTCTCTTCTCCTGGTGGGCTGGTGCAAGGTGGGTCTGGCTGCTGGAGGTGGAGATGGTGAGTCTCTGCCGGCAGGGAGGGAGGTGTAGGGAAGGAAAGGCTCAGTGTGAAGGCACCCTGTGCCTTTTGGCTCTCCAGCTTGGCAAAATGAGAAGCTCGGACTGCGCTTCAAGACCTGCCCCAACTCCTGGGCATGATGAGCCTCCTGCAAGCAGGGATGCAGGAAAAGTATCTCCTTCCCTGGTGCGGGCGGCTTTCCCATCAGCTGACTGGGATTTCAGTGGGGAAGTTCCAGCCTGTGGATGCTGGGGTAGGATCTGGAGCCAGGTGTGCTGCAGGGAAAGGTCGCAAACCATGTTTTCAGTGCTCGAGAGCAGATCGTGCTGGTTACTGCCCACCCCTGGAGGCTGCCCACCCAACCCCACAGCTCTGCCCGGGGCTGGACCCCAAGCCCCAGCTGAGCACTCATCAAATAACGACCTTTTTACAAAGGAAAAACATGAGCTTTTTTAATATATGCATCCAGTTTTTCTCCATGGGGATGCTCCCGCCTATTCAGCTGGGCTTACAAACAGGAGCAGCGGTGCCCTTGGGTGCCTGCAGGCCCTTGTGTTCCTGTTTGCACCAACAAACGTGCCCCAGAAGGTCTGCACCCTTCAGACCCTGTCTGAGTGGATGTGCTGGCTGGGTGTCTGTCCGTGGGTGGGTGCTCACACATGGGCAACTGCGAGTGGGAAGCTGGGTTTTTTTCAGCTCCTCGTTATTATTAGTGGTAGGAGCCCGGCGGCAGCGAGGGCTGGAGGTGCCCAAGACCTTAAAGAAAAACAACAGGAGGGAGGAAGCTTCGCATTCCTGCTCCCGGATTGAGTCGGAGGTGACAGCCTTTCCCTGCAATGCAATTAATCCCAGCAGCGCCTCTGCCACCCTCCCCCTCCCGCCTCGTCCAGGAATTAATTACTTGATTATAAATCCCCGAGCGGGGGTTTATAATAGCAATAATCCCCTCGAAATTCATCCTCGCTGCTGGTTTCTTCCCATCTCGCCCCTGTTGTTGAGAGTCTCTAAGGCCGTGTCTCCGTGCCAGGCGAAACCCTTCTCACCCCAGCGGTGTGGAGGCTTTTCCCGGGGAGAACTGCAGAAGGGGAAAGCCTGGAGGTGATTTGGAGGGGTGTTCTGGGAAGCCCTGCCTCTGCTCACAGGGATGGAGCACTTCTCCCATGGGAACTGGGTTTCATCCTGGCCGGGGAAGCGTGCAGGAGGAGCGAGGAGCTCACACAGATTGCTGGGGATAAGGTTTTGTCCCAGTTATCAGGCTGATGGCCCAGCCCAGGCCCCCGAGGAGTGAGGGACGGGGTCTGGCAGCGTGGTGAGGGGGAGGCTGCCTTCCTCCTCTGTCTGTCCCTCCCGATTACGCTGACACTGGCTCTGGGGCTTGTCACGGAGGCGGGGAAGGGAGAAAGGATTTGGCGTGGCGTACGGGGGCACGAGGGATGGCAATGTCTCACAGGAGCCTGCTGGCAATGGGTGATGGGCCTCGAAACGGTGCTGCCACGGCGGGAGATGAGCCTCTCCGTGTCCCCCCGAGCATCCCCAGGGCTTGGCAAGGGGCTGCTCCCATTCAGGGGACCCGAATCAAGGTCCCCGGCCAATATGTCACCCAAGCCACGTGGCCCCCCCCGCTCTGCATGGCCGTTGAAATAGTGAGGTTTCCACCTCCACCAGCCATGCGTGGGCTTTCAGCTCGACAATGGCATCCCGCTGGGCAAAAGCCAGCGCGGGCGGCACTGAAGCTTCCCGGCTGCGTGTGGCCACTGGGCTCTGATGGCTGCTTTTCTCTCCCATCTCTGCAGAAGATGCTGATGAAGCAGCAGGACCGCCTGGAGGAGCGGGAGCAAGACATCGAAGAGCAGCTCTATAAGCTGGAGTCGGACAAGCGGCTGGTCGAGGTAACTGGTGCTTCCCCCTGCTGTGGCCAGCCCTGGGGACTGTCACCCCATGGCATGATGGGGACAGGCTTCTGGGGCATAGGGGCCAACTGAGCAGGGAAGAGGGAGGACGTGCAGGGGAGGAGCAGCCGGACAGACCTGCTGTCTCCATTTCAGTCTTGGCAGTCATCCTTTTGGGGAATTAAATGTGTTTGGGGCTGCCCTACAGCCTTGTGGGTCCTGGGGTCGGTTGAGGGGCAAGGAACAAGGGTGTCCTTAAATGTCAGATGTCCCATCCTGCTCTCAGCTCAGCACCGCTTTCCCCAGGCCACTCACTTCATCCCAAGTGGGAGGGGAGGGTCTGGAGGTGGAAGATCCCCAGATAAACTGCTGAAATACTCCGGAGGTGGAAAAGATGCAAGGTTGTGTTTTGCTGGGACACAGGTAAAACAAGATCAGCTCGTGGCCTTCCAGAGCATGGAGGGAAGGGCTCTGGGGCATGATGTGACCCAAGCCTGGGGTGGGGATGAGGACAAAGACGGGGATGGGCAGGGATTTTCAAGGGAGCACACCCCTCTCGGTGATGTGGCCGGTTGTTGCTTGGTACTAGCAGTCCAGAGGTGATCCCCATCTAGACCTCAGGAGGTGGGTCCAGGGGATCTGCTGTATTAGTGAAACCTCCACAGTGGAGGCTGGGTCTCCGGCACACAGGAGTCCCACATGGCATCTGACAGCAGGGTTTGGTCTGTGAGGGCATTGCAGGAGAGCAGAGCTGTGGTGCAGCTCTCAGCTCACACCCACCCCTGCTGGGGAAAGGACCCAGGCGTCCTGGGGCATCACGGTGAAGGTTGGAGGGCGCAGAGGGGCTGACCCTGCTCCTCTCCCCCAGGAGAAGGTGAGCCAGCTGAAGGACGAGGTGCGCCTGCAGTATGAGAAGATGCACCAGATCTTAGATGAGGACTTACGGAAGACCATGGAGATCCTGGACAAGGCCCAAGCCAAGTTCTGCAATGAGAACGCGGCCCAGGTCCTTCACCTCAACGAGCGCATGCAAGAGGCCAAGAAGCTCCTCAGCTCTGTCCAGGTCATGTTTGACAAAACCGAGGACATCAACTTCATGAAGGTGAGATGAGCTACCTGTGCTGGGGCGGGGATGGGGGCTGCGGGGAGGGAGCATCAGGAAGGTGAGGGACATGGCAGGGAGTGGGGCTGGGGACTGACAGGAATAGCTGTTGCCTCCAGAGGGCTCAGCAGTGGTGGGAGGTGAGGAGGAGCAGGACAGGCTCAGTGCTGGCCTTGATTGAGGAGGTGCCACAGAAATGGGGCTGGGGCAGTTTGTGGTGGGGGAAGAGGGGACTTGGCACCCCTGGGCCTCTCCTGGGGCGGTCACTGAAGATGACACCACAAGGGCACTGGGGCAGGAACACTGTTACTGACCAGATCTTCTCCTTCCCCTCCTAGAACACCAAGTCTGTGAAAATCCTAATGGACAGGTAAGTGCAGTGGGGCAGGTGGGTTTGGGGGGAGAAGGGGCTGTTGCAGGAGTGGCAGCAGCACCATGTCCCAGGGAGGCATCAGGACAGGGATGCTGCAGGACCCCGGAGAGGCGTGCTCGGTGTCTCAGTGTCTCTCTCTCTCTGGGAGGATGAGAAATCCCCTCTTGCAGCCAATGAGTCGAGTCCTCCCCTTGGTCTATGGGAGAGAGGGGTGTGCTACTGGAGGAGCAGAGCTGGGACCCAGCACCTCAGCCAGGGTGGGACCAGCCAGGTTGGGGCGCTGGGCTCAGTCCAGCTCTGCTCTCCTTCTCCTCCCCACAGGGCTCGGGGTTAAAGCCAGCGCTAGCAGAGCCCGGGTGGTGATGCGGGGAGGGGGGAACAGAGGCTGTGGGAGATGGGAGTGGGGACAGGACATTCACAGCAAGGCTGGATGGGGAAGGTCCTGCTGGGAAGGGACTGACCCACTGGAGAGGGCTGGCTCCCCACTGCCCTCAGTGCTGCCTCTGGGGAAGGGGTTTGGCCCTGGGAGGGTGCTCGGGAAAGAGCGTGGCGGCTTTCTGACCCTCCCCTGAGTGTGCTTTGTCCCTCACGCCTCTCCTCTCTGACCGTGGTCCCCAACAGGACCCAGAACTGTACAGGTGGCAGCCTGCCCCCACCCAAAATCGGCCACCTCAACTCCAAGCTTTTCCTGAACGAGATCGCCAAGAAGGAGAAGCAGCTCAGGAAGTTGCTGGAAGGTGGGTGAAGCCTGAGGGGTGTCGAGGAGAGGCATGGGACCTCGCTACCACCTGTATCCATAACTGGATGCCCTGTGGATCCCAGTAGAAGAGGGTGGGGAGGGCTGTTGGGGTGCTGCTGGGAACCCCTTTGTAGTCAGCGGGGGCACGGAGACGTTGTGAAGCCAGCTCCTGGCTCTCCCCCCCAAGACATTTCCCTTGGCTTGTGAAATGGCTGTGTTTTGGGGTGACACAGCACGGGGGCTGGCCATCAGCAGGAAAAGTGAGTGGAAAGAGGGGGGTCAACATGTGAGCAGGAACACCCAGGGGCCAGTGTGGTCCCTCAACCCCCAGCCCATGCCTGGGAGCAGAGAATGTCCTGCGGAGGCTTCCCAGTCCTCTGTCCTTGGGGGATTGGGGTTTGTCACCCAGGCTGTCCTCCCCTGGTCCTGTTCTGGACGGTGGTCACGAGCTGTGCATGGGGTCGTGAGGAGGAATGAGGAGGAAGTTCTTCCCTGTGAGGGTGTCAGAGCCCTGGCAGAGGCTGCCCAGAGAGGTGGTGGAGTCTCCTTCTCTGGAGACATTCAAACCCCACCTGGACATGTTCCTGTGGGACCTGCTCTGGGTGGCCCTGCTTTGGCAGGGGGTTGGACTGGATGAACTCCAGAGGTCCCTTCCAACCCCGTTATCACTCTGTGACTGTGGGCTCAGCCTGTGCATGTGTTTGTAGAGCAGCACTT